>QLIY01000297.1:139968-162431 GCA_003260075.1 Phallusia mammillata
TTCTGGCAAAAAAACTGGCATGTGACATATCATGGCTCATGTAAATACAAAGATTTTTGTTTAGTTTTGTACAAAAAATTCGGTTGTCCTATTTTTGGGGTCCATGTCGATGGTAACCTTAGTTATAATTCAATGCACTAAAACAAAATGACAAAACAACACAAATTTTGCAATGAAGAGATTTACTAAGCTTAACTTGTGCATGATAGTCATACAAAAGCTTGCAAAACAATTATTTTGACCTAAAACGGCTTTTGTAACAGGACTTTGTACAATCGTATATGAAAAGAAACATATAGTTAGTGCACATTAAGTAAAAAACACATCAAAAATGGCCTGCAAAGAATAATACATTCTTGTAAGACATCATTGATTACTTAAGTATGTACAATTGCACAATGAACGTCTTGGTTACAACATAGTATTTCGGTATGGACCAATGCTTTTAGATGCCCAGTACTTAACAAGCATAAGGGAGGGTTCAAAAATTAACACATAACTGCAAGTGAATATGGGCAATAATAGTTCTAAATTGCTAACTCCATGGAAACGAGGTATTTTTAAACTTTTGACAGGCTATACTTTGGGTTCAATATGCAAATTAATAGAATTTCCATGGTAACTGAAGTTTTTCATTCAAAAAAAATTGGAAAACAATTTTCAGAAACAAAACAGAGTTAACATTACATGTACAGTCTGTTTGTCCTAGAGTTAACATTACAACAAACTGTACATGCTTTACAGACCACCGTTCCATGTTAAAAGCTGCGTAAATAAACAGTAAACCGTAGTTAAACCCGATTCGGTAAATCAAGATCTCCACCTAATTCGGACAAAACTTAATACTTTAACTCAGGGGTGTGCAACATTTGTAGCTGTGGGGCCAAATACAATCGCCAAAATTAGATCGCAGGCCGCACCTGTGAATAACACAAGGTGATTTTACATTTTACACACCAAATATGACCCACTACAAGTAAAATTCACATTTGATTCTATCCACATATTGCCTGGTCGGAGAAAAATAGCATCGGGTGCAATAAACTGCTCAAAAATATCTAATAGTCGGGACTTGTTTGCCAATACATTTGAAATTCAAGTGTCCCTGCAGGCCGCACAACCTTTAATCAAGGGCCGCATTTGGCCCGCAGGCCGCAGGTTGCACACCCCTGCATTAACTAATCGGCATCAGTTAAGCCGGATCATGACCTAATCGGGACAATTTTGTAGGTCCAAGCAGATCCAGATTAACGAAGGTTTACAGTATATATATTTAACCACTTTGAAAAATGCCCCGAACTGGACATAACATATGCATGGGCATAAACTTAAATGCTCACTGTGACCAGCCTTTAGTGCTATATATACTTGACAACATATCACGCAAAACAAATCCTAACCAAAAGAGTAATGTAAGCCATGATACCAAGGCAATTTAGCCTTAAATTTGCAGTTTTCAGACAAAACACTACAGGCACAACCAAAATATTCACAATAATGTCTGAATATTGCAAAGAAATGTACAACTTCAGAAATAGGCCTGTACACACTTTGGGGTTTGAGCGATTCCAACTAAACCTAATTAGTTTTTGTGAAATCAGGAGTTTTTCCATAAAAATCACATGATTTTGTCAGCGGTTTTGCAGCGTAGCTCTACTGCAAGAATACTTTCCATAAAATCCAATGCACTGCTTTGATTCATTTTTCCACATGGCCGGCATCTACTCCATGCTAGCTGCACCGAAGCAATGGCAAGCGTAATATATCCAATAGTTGCAGACTGCGTATACATATCAGAGTAGCCCAGATCAATCTATGTAGCACAAAAGTTTTTTCGACACCGCCCTAGCTGTGTTTTTTACAGCAGGCTTGTGATTTTTCTGTCATGCTTTACTGGTTAGCTGCGTCGCTGGGGCAAAACTTGTGCCCAGTGGTGATAGAGAAGGTGCTGCAGCACCAAGACGCCAGTTTCGTTGTCATCTGTTAGTCTTAAAGCCCCTTGAGTTACTGTTGGGACCTTTTGGTTGACGCTTGACATCTCCGCCGTGTCCGTTTTGATGACTTTGTTTGGTTTTGGAAAATCGTTTCAGGTTTTCTGGTCTAAAAAACATAATCATGTATGTTAGTGTGTGCAGTGGTTCTCAACCAGGGCCCATGAGCTGTGTTCAGGGGGCGGCACAGGTGTAGATTCACCAGAAGCATCCACTAAAAGCCATTTACTTTTTTAATGCGCACAATTAAGTGTATGTTGCAAATAACGTTATTCCTAATTTAATCGACTATTTCACACACTATTTGTCTATATTGAGGCTTTTCAAGATTACAGATTCTTGTTTACTCTAAACGACCTGTTTGAAGCTGAAATTAGTACCGAATTCCAACACAGGTTGCCATTTTAATTCTTTAAGGCGGCCACAGGCCTTACAGGGTTACTTAAAGGGGGCCATGAGGCCAAAATGTTACTTTTAGGGGCCACGGTCCGCGAAAGGTTCCACTAATGTAGTGGGGCAAAGATGGGCAATTTTAACATTTAAACTAATCAATTTATATGAACCATTTCAACCTAAAAAGACAATTTAAAAAAGATAATAGGACTTAGTTTTGTCTAGTTTTTAAACAGTATTACTTTACTTGTTTACTTTTTTGGGGAAATATTGTTTTGATCATTCAAAGTGTTCAGTAGAGATTTTAATCAAACACTACAACACATGGGCTGAGTCTAGCCAGAACCAGAGTAATCGGTACTGAGCATTGCTGTTTTTGATGCTCAGTGCTCGGCCGTGCAGTTGCACACAGTGGTGGGATTCAATTTTCTTGTCAGCTGGTTCTATCACAAAAGTCATGTTTTTCAACCGGTTCTGTTACAAAAAGTCCATTGACAGTAACCAGTAATGCTAACCGGTTCGCTGATCTCATAAAATTTCGTGAGACGGTTCTATAGAACCGGTGCAAACTGGCTGAATCCCACCACTGGTTGAACAGATTGAACCGGACATGAAAATTAGATATTCATGCCCTGCTAACATACGAAACTAGTGCAGACAAAAATGACTGTTTGTTTGAATGTGTTAGTTAGTGGAAAATGTGTACTTCTGGGGCAAGTACAGTTTAATACACTACTGGTGACAAGCGACATTGAAAAATTACAAAACTAGCAAAGAATTGCATATGTTTGTGACATCAAAATGCACCGAGCATTACAGTTAGTTGTTCGGTGTTCGACCAAACAGAACATTTGTTGTTTTGGTCCATCCCTAGTCTGAACAATATGTTATATATATATATATTAGGTGTAAAAGACCTGTCCAGAAAAATACCACCTGACAAGGCAAATAAAATGTAGAATGTTGTGTCAAATGTCTATTACCTTGCATCGCTAGAAGAGTTACTGTGTTTTCCGTTATTTTCTTGAGCCATGTTTTCACCCATAATACGTTGCCGTGCTTCGGCGTATGCCGCTTCTCTCTGTGCTAACGAACGAACAGGGTTTTGTGCCATTTGACGTTTCCGTTCTTCTTCTTCTCGCTGTTGCTGTGTCAACGACTTTTCGGGACGTTTCAAAATCTTTAACTGAGGAACATACGCAGTCCTACAAAACAAAAACTTGTTTAGTAAAGTACATTTTTATTTATGTGAAAAAATAAATAATTGAAAAATGCTAAGTGATACTATTGGTTTGATAAGAGAAAAATATGCATTAAATGGTATCCTTCACTAAAACAGGTAGACCGGTCACACTTTGTTTTAGATCAAAGCATTAACAAGGCACACAACCTTTTCCTTAATAGGCGGCTCAAATTTCCGCAAATGTATTATTGTAAACCGAAGAGCTCCATAAAAAAGCATCAAAAATTTATTGAGTTTTACAGTAGACAGCAATTACACAACTGATTACAAAATCGTCATGTACCTGTTCTGATCTTCTTCATGTACTACAACAGGTCTTTGTAGTATTCGAATACCTCCTGGTGCTATTGTGTTGTTTTGGTCTGCAAATAAACAGTTTTGTTTACAAGGTTATGCAGTCAGGGTAGAACTTTAGAGTTGGTATGGCTTCACATTCTCATGCTGTTTTAGTTGAAAGGTCAGTTTACTTCCAAACATTACGAAAGAGTTTATTTTGTACAGCAAGTACCAAAAAAGTTGTGCGAACTTTAAAAAAATGTGAAAGCCAAGTCTAGTGGTGTATGAGTTCAAACAATTACAAATGTTTGTTTATAATCTAATGAGTGTTGCACATAAAATGGAACATGTGTCCATTTGGCCAACTTGGTGCAACGCTAGTGACAAAAAATATTTGGTAGAATTACTTCCAATTTTGGCCTGACTTTAGTTGTATAGTATAAATGTTAGAATACAACTTTTTGTCAGGTCACCTACAAATAGTTTAAAAAATAAAAAAAAACAATATCCGTTCTGTTTTAATTAGCTATTCATGACTCATACCTGTGTGATTTTGTTTCACAGACTTTGTCTTTTCCTTGTTGTTTTTTGTGTACGACCTACTTTGCATGTTTAAGTCTTCATCCACATGTTTGTCAAGATCCTGTGGAAAATATATGTGATTTAAAAGTACTAAAACATTTTCTTGTATATTAGCAAGCCATGAACACATATCCAGTCTACAGAACATGACAGTTTACCACAAGATCTTGGGCATCTAGGACAAACACATACTACGTCCATGCAGTGGTGGAATTAATTTTTTGTCAGCCGGTCCTGTTACAAAAAACTTCATTGACAGTACCCAGTAATGCTAACCGGTTTACTGATGTCATAAAATTTCATGAGACGGTTCTATAGAACCAATGCGAACCGGCTGAATCCCACCACTGCCTAAGTCCCAGTTTCAGGGTATCAAGCAACCAATTTACAGAAAATGGCAGTTTCCGAAAAGATCTCGGTCGTGCAGGACCAACATGTCCCACAAATGCATGAGTAGGATCCTAAGTATACATGTAAAACCAATTTCAGCAGGTGCAAAGCCAGTGATAGAGGTCAAGGCAGGACAATTCAATCGTTTAATCAATAGTTTTTTCGCAAACATTAAATTGAAAAAAAATATGAAGGCATCGATTAATCTTTCATTTTTCAAGTCAAGCCCCCAAAATGTAGGTGTAATGGTGTAGCTGCAGCATGTTTATCATCTTTCCACCAATTGTGCCCCTACATTTGTCCAGTCTGCAGAGTATGGCAGCTGCATGCATGATGTTGTTTCAAAAAAAAATTGGCACACCAAATTTTCGGCGATGCATGTGGAAATTTTGTACCAAAGACATAATTGTCCTGTCTTAAACTCTATTGCGTGTTTTGCGCCTGCTGAAATTGGTCTTGCACGCGAACTTATGAGTCATGCACGCACGCACGACACCAAGGTCCTTTGTCATGCAGTATAGCACCCCAAAGTTGCCCAGATACTTCTGGGTTGGTGAATATTTTAGCGCAATTCTCACGCTACGATTTGTATCACCAGCGAAATAAACTTAACTCAAAACAATGCCTTTGTGGCAAAATTTCTGTACAAAAACAAAAATGAGCAACAATACTTCAAAAAAAGAACTTTCACATGCAGCGGCCATACTGTACAGACCAATAGGCCATCGAAAAATCATTAGTGTAATAAAATTTCAAAAAAATGTCACACAATTTAAACAGCTTTTAGCATTTGTACAGAAAAAACATAAAAGTCAAAAAACTTACCCCACAGTCTGCAAAATCTTCCCAGCTATCCCAGATACCTTCTTCAGCCATTTCAGTAGTCTCTCGTTAAAACAATACAACTTTTAAAAAATCAGTGGTTCACTCAAAAGTTGTATGATAATTTTACGCCCTGTTTACAGCAAATATTAATTAAACATGATTTTTTCTCTCGCTATGAACAAAAAGTTCGCAGCTGAGCATTTAAACAAGTGCAAAAATCAAGTTAAACAAAAAATATTGTCAAAATACCATCAGACTTTCTTGAAATTCTTGTCTGGACGCCAAAACTGAGATTTCTTTCATTTATTTTTAGCTATCATGACCACTAGTGGGCGTAAAGTGCCACAAATCGGCGTGTTAAAGTTTCCTCTATTGTTATTAAAAATCGTTTTATCCACCAGTGCTTTGTCACATAACCAAACAAAACCAGAAAAATACATTTATTTTAGCAAACAGTATGAATAAACAATAATTATCATTTGAAAAATGTAGGTAAAATAATTTTAAAGTCAGAATCAGAAATTTTTACCACCTAATGTTACAATCAAAATAACAAAAAAGGGGTTCTATACCTAATATTGAAATCTTGATACATAACATTTTTAAAAACTGATATTTATGTACAGTGCTGAAATTTTACATTTTTGTCAGCCGGTTCTATTACAAAACTCGTAATTTTTCAGCCGGTTCTGTTGCAAAAAGTCCTTTAAATGGAACCAGGAATGCTAACCGATTCGCTGATCTCAATAAATTTCGTACGACGGTTCTACAGAAGCGATGCGAACCGACGGAATCCCACCGCTAACATTTATGTGTAACTGTTTCTATATGCTTTGGATGAATGCATTTCCGGGATATAGAAATTAATTTCGCAGATTTGGGTAATAACCGTTCGGGGATTTTACTTCATTTGCGATTATTTTTAGGAAAACATTGCAGTGAGTAAAGTTGTTGGCGATTAAAAATATCTTATTACATCACGATTATGGCGTCATCACCGACAATTTCGTCATCAGACGTGGGATTGCAAACTGCTGAAGAATATTCCAAGCTGCTTTCAATATCTTCCGACGTCCAAGTGAGAATTTGTTGTCAAATCTGGTGATGCAAAATGTGTACTTATATTTTGAATTTTTATTTCAGCTGGATGCTATTGACACTAGCATTGAGTCTGTGCTTACGAGACTAGACGAACTGTATGGAATGCTTGACATGGTTAGAAGCATTTAGTTGCTTTATTCTCTGTGATGTTTTTGTAAAATTGCTTTTGTTTGATGCAATCAGGGTTTTAATTGTATACAATGAATTGTAAACCTTATTCATGGTTTAACTGTAATGTAAAAAGGCATAGAGTTGGTGTTGAAATACGGTCACATTAATTTTTTAAGCAGAGGTTATTTTTTTTTCAAAAAAAGTTCATTTATTTCATGCAAAAAGTAATCTTTTGGTTATAATCAACACATGGTTTATAAGTGGATTATATGGTTAAGAGGATTATATTAATTGCTTTTTAGTGTGCAAATACAACTACAATCCTTGATATTATATGATATAACAAACAAACTATTTAATTATGATAGTATTAATACCAAATTCATTTTTAAGGGGACTCAAAAATGTCACTTAAAAACCTGTCTGGAGGCAGTATTTTGGAAAATACCAGTTTCTGACTTTTCCTAACTGGTCTTGACTTCATATTTATAGATCAGGACTGACAATGCCCTGGCCACCGAACAATTACTTCCCCTAGTTCAAGCCAAAATCCATAGCTTGGACCCAGTTTTTAAGCAAATTGACCAACTTGAGGTTAGTCACATTAAACAATGTATTGCTATTTGTTAATCTAACTCCCCATAGGGTTAAAATACATTAATAATGACTGCTTTAACCATATTATATGTCAAAAATTATTGTAAATTAAGCACATAAATGTATGCCTTTGGACACATAAATGTTTTTGTAAGGAAATTCAAACACATGTTTGAAATTATAGTTCGCTTTTACACTACTGAACTTGTAATATCACTATGTTTTTGCAAGTTTGCAGCTGTATGATCTTGTTTTTGGTGTTTTTTTCTGTGGTTGGTTGCAATCTGTCTCTTTATGGTGAAATTTGTCTTGCAAGATGTGCCATTATCCTGATGAAGGCATCTTGTATGGGACGTAAACGTAAAAACGTCGATTATTTATAACAGAACTGCTGGAAAAGCAATACTCGTTTGTACATTATGCCTTGCAGCCATAGCTTATTTAATCAGTTTCAACTGTTTGAAAATTGCTTTTGATTTTTGTTAACCTTTTTCATGATGCTAAGGTGTTCTCTGACAAGTTTTATTTAATGTACCTGTACTTTTATTTAATGTACCTGTAAGTTCTCTGACAAGTTTTATTTAATGTACCTGTACTTTTATTATCCGTTACAAACCACAAACCTGTGCTGTCTGTATTTTTATTTTTAAGTTAATGACTTTAAAGAGAAGATTATTTGTATTTTGTATCAAACTTCTGTTTCCAACTTTGAAACATGTACTAAAAACAGTATGCATTGTAGATCCAAACATAAAATTAAAATCGCGCTGAACCAGTACTAAATATATAACAGTATTACATCTTTAGAAGGATTTTTGCACTAAATTCCATCCTAAAAATATTATGGCCTATAAAAATATTTCTTTTGCAGAGAATATTTATAACCAGGTAATGTGTACCCCTTTGTTTTCTTTATTTATAGTATGTTTGTTTATTTTTTAGGCATTTGTGGTCATTGTGAAACAGAATGTCGCCCAATTTGAGGCTGAGGTGAAAAAGAAAGAAAATGATTATAGCGCTTTGACATCTCTCAAAAATGCCTTTTCGAACTTTTCATTTTTGGGTCGTAAGAAGGTATGTAAGACAAAGAAAAAAGTAAAACCAGTTATGTGAAAAAATACTACTGAATGCACTGAATACATTGGAATTTAAAACTATTCAGGCCAAACCACAAATAATTAGTATACTAACTTAGTACCATATATAAAAAGGTATGTAAGATAAAAAAAATGTAAAACCAGATCATGTGAAAAAATACTTGTGATGCACTGAATACACTTTTAGAGTATTCAGGCTGAAACCTCAAAAATGTTCAGCTATACTACATATATATATGCAACAAACGATTGTGGCTAAAAGCAATTGCAAAGTGGACAAACTAGCCTCAAACTTAACTTAAAGTAACCTTAAAGTATTCGAGCCAAAACTCATAATTTTCAGCTTTACTAACTTATGACTATATGTGTACGTATTTGTAACAAACGATTGTGGCTAAAAGCAATTGCAAAGCCGATAAACTGGCGGAGTGGTTAACATAACTTTCTTGTGTTCACAAAGTTGTAGGTTCTTATCTTATCGCTTGTGTTTCCCTGAGCAAGAAACGTAAGCGGCATTGCTCCTACCCATGGGCGCAACTAGGGGGCAGGTTCGTCGGCATGCCAGGTCCCTTTTCTATCAGCGTTATTGCGGATAGCGGCTCTCGTACAGAGCCGCAAACACATTCGTTCACTTCAAAGCTAAAAACAACTTTCAAATGACAGGACAAGGCGTCAGTATAGCAGTAAATCGCTTCATCACATGTATTGCGATGGTAAAAACGAAGTTTCTTCATTGTAATTATACAACTACCTGAATAACCGCAACAACGATGTTTGTTGGAACTTGAAAACGTATTTACATGTAAACACACAAAAATAAAAAAATGTTTATCGCCTTGGAGCTTCAGCCAAAAATCTTTCAACAACTTGTTTGTAGTTTACGTCTACGTCTCTATGTAAAGCCATTATTGCAATTCCGCTGAGACAGATTGAAAGATTAACGTGTAAAACACCCAGTCAAACAAGTTTATTTGTTACGAAACAATGCCTCAGTTCAAAACGTCAATATACTATCACAATGAAGTTTGTGACTTACAAGTGTTACTTTTTCACGGCATTAGAAGCCGTACAATCCAAGGACGAATCCCAGTGTTTTTTTTATTTGTGGAAAAGCGCGTCGGACCATTTGACCAATCTATGATATGCACTTAGCAATACAATCGTTTTTGGGAAAGTTGTATTGATAGTTCGTTGCCTGTCCCCCCAATTTTCCGCTAGTTGCGCCACTGCGAGTCCTACCCATTGGTTTCTGAGGGGTTGAATTAAATTAAAGTCAGCAACTGCCTAAATTGATAAAAGTGATTCAATGGATTTATTTAGAACATTTTCTTTACTGTTGTTTTGGATTAATTATGCAAAAAATAATGTTTATTGTATTTAAAATAGCAACAACTGTTTGTCCTGTATAATATGCCACTTCTGTAATCTTATTAATTTGTAGAAACCTACTCCTTCTGTTTCGCCAAGGAATTCAACACCTTATGAACCAATCCCTATTTTTTCGACAACTCAATATATTGCGACAAAAGAACAATTAAATGAAGTATCTGACTCTGAATTACCCATTTAATGTAAAAAATCTGAATTATAATTACTCCTTCAGTCCAATAGAGGCCTAGAAATGATCCGCAAAACATAAATAATTGTAAACGATGAATAAAAAGCATTTTAGAGCAATTCTTATACTATAAAAAGTACCCAAATGTCTGAATTTTCTGAATTACTAAATATGTATGTGATATTTATCCCTTTGAAATCAGCCAAAAATACACCCTTTGTTTAATTTTCCAAGAAATATAGAGTACATTTAATGTTCTTTTTAACAATTTCTATCATTCTATCTCTAACCATTCTATCCACAAAACACATAACCAATCTTGTCTACATAAGGTTATGTGTTGTTTGCAACTAGTATAAAAACATGTGATGGTTATTTGTATTTTTTAGCCGATAAAAATATCCTTTTACAAAAATTTGGGACTGGTCTTGTTGTCAAAACCTTTTGAGACTTTTGTGGTTTACTTGTTTTGTTTATTATGTGATATTAAGTGACTGTCCTAATTGCTGTCTTGTGTGCAATATTTGCTCTTCCATGTACTCCTTTGTGTCTTTTTTAAAAATATTCAAATTCTTTGTAAAAGAAGCATTTAGAAAGCACAAATATATTTACAATTTGAAACAGTGATTTGAATTTATTTCTTTAAAATTTGTGTATTTTTTAAGAAATATATTTATGTTCTTTTGTGAAAAAGCATTTAGAATGCACAAAAATATTTAATTTGAAACAGTGATTTGAATTTTTTCCTTGAAAATTGTATTTTGTATTATTCTCTTTGATTTATTTTGCTGTTGTTGCTTTTTAGAAACAAATTATAATGTATTAATCTAAAATTTATTAAAAATCATGTGTTCTGTGGAAACTGACCTATCTCAAAATCTCATTGAAGAGTATTTTGGTGTCATTGTCGCAAAAGTTGCAAGATTTCTATGTGAAAATGGATGGCAAACCATAAGAAGTGTGACAAATGGCTTAAAACTCAAAACAGATCAGGTATGGAATCTTTTTTTTCGTATTTTTTTAGTAGGAGCCCTTTCCTCTATGTTTATCTAGAAAAAGTGTTTCTTAATTGGGACATGAACTGAGAGTATTTGAACTGAACAGTATCTAACCCTTCAACAGGCAACATGGTCATCGACGATCACCATTTATTATTGTTTTGTTGTGTTTTTTCTTTTCCTTTTATTGATGTATTATCTTGTGGTTTTTATAGGAACTGATTATGTCATTAGGCGAAATATATATATTCCATTTAATTCATTGACGGATTTCGTAACTTGGAAAATGCTTTCCATTCTTAGTTAATTGGTACATAATTACTTTTTCCACAGACGTTAATCACATTTAGTGAAAAATAGTGATGGGACGAGTACCCGGTACTCGGTATCGATGGTATCGGTTGGTGAATATTTTAGCGCAATTCTCACGCTACGATTTGTATCACCAGCGAAATAAACTTAACTCAAAACAATGCCTTTGTGGCAAAATTTCTGTACAAAAACAAAAATGAGCAACAATACTTCAAAAAAAGAACTTTCACATGCAGCGGCCATACTGTACAGACCAATAGGCCATCGAAAAATTATTAGTGTAATAAAATTTCAAAAAAATGTCACAAAATTTAAACAGCTTTTAGCATTGNGCCTGTACCCCGACCATGGCAGATAAATTAGACAGTGATATTCAACTAAGCACAACACTATACTTAAGTACTCGGTAATCGTACTCGGTATCGAAGGTATATACCTGTGGTACTCGTACTCGGTACTCGCTTCAAAACCTGGTATCGTCCCATCACTAGTGAAAAACTGGAGTTGCATATAATTTGTTGAATATTCAGTGATTGGTCTTTTATTGTTGCCTGTCAGTTGTGTGATATCACACCTCACAATTCTGTATTGAAGGAACATCTTTCAATACAACATACTTGTTGTGGATGCTTTTTTGATTTTTAACATAGCATTGGACTGGCTAGGACAGTGGTTCTCAACTGGTGGTCCATGGATCACTAGTGGTACATGATGACTTTTTTGGGTGGTCCACGTCCACTAAATTTGTTGATAAACTAGAGATAATTGCAAAGAGTATCAAATGTTAGCTGTTAATAACTGTATCTCACATCTTGAAAATCGTTTTTAAACAATTATGTGTCAAGCCCAAATAGTTGTTTTGTATGTGAAGTTCGATCTTGCTCAAAAATAAAATGGTCTACGATATTATTTTTACTAGGGCTGTGGTCCATGGCCTGAAACGAGTTGAGAACCACTGGGCTACGATATTCATTTTATTTAACTGATAGTCCATGGCCTCAAAATAAGTTAAAAACCTCTAAACTAAGGACATAAAGGCCTCAAGCTTACTTTTAATTAAAACAACATAATTATCATAAAAGTTGTCAAGAAGGCCTAATGGTTAATGCATCTGCCTTGCGTTTACAAGGTCATGGGTTCTAAACCTACCTCAGTAGCTCGTGTCTCCCTGAGCAAGAAACCGAAACGGCATTGCTTTAACCCGGTTGTCTATGGTCAAACAAATTGAGGTCATCAAATGCTCCCAAAAAATCTAAAAAAATGAACTTGTATTAAACCTGCCTGACCACTAAAAAATCAAACAAACAGAATCCCAACTGTAGCTATTTGTGAGCAAAATTGTCCGGGTAGTTACCTAAAAACTTAGCAAATTGGTTGAGAAAAACTGGATTCATTTGTTTATATTTGAATGATGGTAAGTTAAGATGAATACATTCATACTGGGATCAGCCCTGAAGCATCCATGCAGACCAGTCACCATGACATACCCATATATATATACCATAGTATGTCAGACCCATTAAAGGCATTACACTAAATCAAGCCAGAATTAATGGGCTTGGTACACTATATTAAAAAATATGAATAAAATTTACTTATGACTGTTCAGTACTTAAATAAAATCCTGCAAAGTACAACTAAATCATTAATTTTGGATTTCAATAGGTCAGAAAATCACTCTGCGTTCTGATACAACACAAGTTGGCTGAATTCCAAGTCTACAAAGGAACCAGTGTTGAATATAGATGTTGTGTAGATCGTGTTCTAAAACTCAGCTTCTATCCAAGAATTATTTACACATCAAAACTTTTGTATGGTGATGCAGCTGAATTAATTGTGGAAGAAACACTTCAACATGGAATTGTAAGTTTAAGTTACTTATAGTAGAAATATTTTGTTGTACTAATTGTGGATACCCTTTAACAAAAAATGAAAACAAGTTGCTTACAGTGCCCACTGTTTCAACCTCCCCCCCCCCCCCCCCCCCCCCCCCCCCCCCCCCCCCCGGCCGGATTCGTGAATCGATACATTAATCGCGTATTTATCCAGTGATTCAAAACGGATTGTTGACCACCTAAACCAAATACAATTAAGAATGTCACAATTACAATACAGTCCAAACAATCTTACTGATATAACATATAATTATTCACCACAGCAAATTTAATACATACACCATAGACTTAGATACTGCTGAAACACTAACTAAGGTACACGTGTGGAAACAAAGGAAACCATGAAAGCAGGCCACACACATGGTTGGCAGTTATGTCGTAACAATGGACGTATGGTGCAATGGTAACAACGGCGGGAACGTTTTTTTACTATTGGGGAATGTTACTGTCCGTTACAACTATAATTTGACATAGTAAGCAAGTAGTGGGGGATTGCGGCAGACTGTGGNGGCGGATTGCGGCAGACTGTGGCCGCGTGCCACTTTATCATGTAAGACCGGAAACTGTCTGCGGGCCGCCCAAAACGCCGTCACAGGCCGGATCCAGCCCGCGGGCCGTATGTTGCCCGCTCCTGCTATAAAGTCTCACCAGTGCAGCTGGTGAAAAGACATTAGCCATGTTGACTAGTGTAGCCACATTATGTCAAACAAGTGTATTGGGAGTACAGGCAGTGGTGGAATTCAAATTTTTTGTCAGCCAGTTCTATCACAAATATCATATTTTTCAGCCGATTCTGTTACAAAAATGCCATTGACAGTAATGCTAACCAGTTTGCTGATCTCATAAAATTTTGTGAGACGGTTCTATAGAACCGGTGCGAACCGACTGAATCCCACCACTGAGTACAGAGGAAAAAGCTACACCTCGTCGAATCTGTTAGCAAAAACTACTACTGGTGCCCACTTAAGGGGAGTAGTCCTTCCCTGGGCAGTTATGTTGCCAACTATGTAATAATCAGGTTTTGAATATTTAACAAAAATATGCACTTAACAAACACAGCCCCAATTCCACAGAATAAAATGCGTCTTTGAATTGTTTTTTATGACTTACAACATGCAATTTTATTAGGTATTGGCCTAATGCTGTTTTTGTTGCTTTACGGTTATATTAAGTGTGTGAGTAGTTTTGTGGGCATTAAATGGTTTTAAACCTGAAAGCATAAGAAATCATTAGTTTGACACTTGTTCTTTAATAATAGATCCTAATGAGCACAGTGGTTCAAAATGTCTCTGAACGGCTTCAATCTGATGATACTGAAAATGTAACAATCAGCAAAGTAAAAACTGCTTTCAATCAATTAGTCCAGTCACATTTTATCATAAGGTAAGTTATTAAATTAAACTTGGTCAGTTTCAACCAATTAATTATCAGCCCCCTTCCCTGAATGGGACATATATTGTTTTTTCTCTATATTTTGTTTTCTTTTTTCTGTCTAACGCTGGTTTGTTCCTAGCGCTTGGTCAAGAAAGAATCCTTCAAACTTATTCAAATTTACACACATGTTAGGTAGTTATCCAAATTTCCCCCTCCTGAACCCCCCCCCCCTGGTTCAAAATGTCTCTGAACGGCTTCAATCTGATGATACTGAAAATGAAACAATCAGCAAAGTAAAAACTGCTTTCAATCAATTAGTCCAGTCACGTTTTATCATAAGGTAAGTTATTAAATTAAACTTGGTCAGTTTCAACCAATTAATTATCAGCCCCCTTCCATGAATGGGACATATATTGTTTTTTCTCTATATTTTGTTTTCTTTTTTCTGTCTAACGCTGGTTTGTTCTTAGCGCTTGGTCAAGAAAGAATGCTTCAAACTTATTCCAATTTACACACATGTTAGGTAGTTATCCAAATTTCCCCCTCCTGAAGTTTAAACCTGTATGAGTGGTTCACCCACAGCACCCCAGAACAGTGTTTTTTTAAGGTGTTTTGGGGGACCGAAACTGTCCCCCAAATTTCTCGAGCGGTTTCCCAAAATTCCCGTTTAAGCAAATATGGCTATTTTTTGGCATTTAAATGAAACACTCACGGTCTCTTAAAACTACTTAGCGGTCACCCAAACCAAACCTTAAAAAAAACCTGCCCCAGAATATATATTTTTTCAAATGAGTAAAACACTAAAATGTTTTCTAATATGCAAACAATTTCTTGATTTTTTCTGAAGTTACTTTGCTGAGCTTATCACAGGCTAATCATTATGGTTCTGTTTCAAGCTCGTAGAATTTATGCAGTCAAATTAAGAAATTGCATCGTATTTGAAAATCTTTCTAATTCCCACTTAAAATCAACATAAATAAAAATTTGTGATAAAGGTACAACATGGTATTTTTGTCAGAAAGGCTTTTTTATGACAACCAGAAAGGTAAAAAGGTTTCAAAATACCTGTAAATTTTTTTTTTTAGAGAACCTTTTGTGGTTGAACCAGAAGAAGATATTCGTCCAATAATTCCAACTCTTCAACCCAACATCAATGACTTATTTACAGTTCCAGTGATATCAGATAATAGTATGTTTTTAACTTTAAGGTGTTCATATAACTTGTTCAGGCAATACTGCTTAAAAGCAATGCCTGTTTTTACAAGTTGTGTCTTGTGATGATGTGCAATGGGCATAATTGAGATGAGTCAAGTTTATTTCACTTGGTATAAAAACACATAGGTACACAGTATCACTAAAACAATCACTAAGTCGGAAATAGCTGCACAACGTTAAAACGTTATGGAGCACAAAAAAGTGAAGGGCACAAATGGTTAAAAATGACACTTCTTCCTAATTAGTGTACTAATACACTGTAGTTTCGGCTTGAGTTTGCAATAAACCAGAATTGCAGTAAACTGGGTATTTGTAGTTGTTTACATGCCCCCAGTGATTGCAAGCCAATCCATTTTAAACAACAGTTTAAAAATTATTTCCTTCTTCCTTGGCCTAAGGTAGTTTAAAGTAAAACAAAAACAGAAACATCCCCCCCCCCGTATATATAACCCGGCAATATATAGGAAAACCACTATTCTAGTTGTAATCATTGTTTTATGTGTGTTCTTCCTCTTATAAAACAATCCAAATAGTTTCTTTGGGTGGTTTCGAGCAAATTACTTGATATACAACAGGGGTGGGCAAACTACGGCCCGCGGGCCGCATGCGGCCCGGCAAAGGAGTTCATGCGGCCCGCCAAGTGTTAGTAAATTTTAAAGAGAAAGTTACCGAGCAACGCTGAATAGTATTATAAGCACAGGCGTAGAGTTTTTAAAAAATAATAAAAAGTACCGAGGGTGCGACTTGCCGATACCTATACCATGTGCTGTATCTGTACCCGTACCAGCATATGAACTAAACATAGATACTTTTTATGTGCCTTTGCCTGTTGTTTCTGCCACGTTATTATGCAAATCGTCACTTGACACAATTTCTTCGTTCGATAAAAGTAAAAGCTATTCACGTTTTCAAATACAGCCCACTTTGCACTGTTGACGCCAAAACTTTGGTCACGTTGGATCAAGTTTAGGTCGTTGCAGTACATTGCAAACGGACATTAAACACGGGTTTAGAATCATTAACACAGACCCGCACAACACCTAAGGATGGATACTAAAAGCAGCTCGCCTTGTTTAATGTTGGCGCAAGGAATTTATTAACAAAAAAACGTGCTTAAAATGCTTGTTTATTTTGAAACAATTACAATTGTAGCGTTTTAACCAATTTTTGCCTAGTCAAGTGACAACAAACGTATTTGCACATAGCTGAAAATATTTTTGGGCTAGATCAGGCGTGCACAACATGCGGCCGCGGAGACGAGTTTGTGTGGCCCGTTTTAAAATACATGCATTGGGCCGAGACGTAACTAAAACTATTTTGCCAAATATTTTGATTTTTAAACTGCTAAAAACAGATTTCGCGAGACTGGAAAAAAGATTACCAGCTTAGTAACTATATGCGTCAGGCTTTTTATCCGCTTATTGTGTGCAAACAATGAGAAAAAACAGGCCCCGCAATCGTCACAATACAGATTATGACGTCATAAACAGTTAGCTTCGTTTAGCTAAACTTGTGCACCAAGTTAAATGGTATATATATATGATATAAACCAAATTCTTTACACCAGTTATTTTAAAACAAAAACAAGCAAACAATGGCGGCCGTTGGTTAAATACTATGCGGCCCGATAACATTAAGAACTTTTGAATGCGGCCCGTGCATTGAAAAGTTTGCCCACCCCTGATATACAATGTAATAATAATCCAAAGTTAAACATTTTATTGTTATTGTCGTTTTATGAGTAACTTTTCTTCCCGCTCTTATAACTAACCAAAAGGATTTCTTTGGATGGCTTCTTTTTCTGTTGAATCCTCTTTTTCCTAACATGGGTGCTTAGGTTTTAAGGGCAAATGAATGTAACTGTCTTAAATTCATACTGTTATTAGTCGACAGAAAACACCACAGCTGAAGACATTGGAATATATTGGTCAGTGAACATAGAGCGCTTCGATCAATTTATGCGGGACCAAACCATTGTCGCAGCGATTGGAAAAAAGTTCGGTACCAACTGTGGTGAAGTTATCCGTGCAATGCTGCGCATCAGTGAAGTTACAACTTCTGCTGATGCGGTAAAAACTCAACCCACTTCGCCAGCTGAAATTGTTCGAAACCTACCCCATACCTGTAAAATTCCTGTTAAAGTAAGTACCTAGGTTTGATGTTCAGTAAATACAAGAGATGGCCCAGTGGTGGGATTCAATTTTATTGTCAGCCGTTTCTTGACACAAAAGTCATATTTTGCAGCGGTTCTATCACAAAAGTCATATTTTTCAGGGATTCAAATTTTTTGTCAGCCGGTTCTATCACAAAAGTCATTTTTTCAGTCGGCTCTGTTACAAAGCGGTTCTATCACAAAAGTCATATTTTTCAGCCGGTTCTGCTACAAAAAGTCAATTTTGAGACAGTAACCAGTAATGCTAACCGGTTCGCTGATCTCATAAAATTTCAGACGGTTCTATAGAACCGGTACAGTACCCGGTAATGCTAACCGGTTCGCTGATCTCATAAAATTTTGTGAGACGGTTTTACAGAACCGGCTAAATCCCACCACTGGATAGGCCGAGATAGCATCTTCAGTGCAGCTGATATCGTTACAGCTAGTGATGTACTGAACATTCGGTTTGTCGAATTTATTCAGCCAAATCGGCCATTTTTACAAAGATTCCTTTTCGGCGGTATAATTTGTTGCGATTCGACGGTAAATTAATCTTTTATGGACACCTTTTTAAAGCTGGGGTGTGAAACCCTTGTCACTTCGGGGCCAAATACAATTACAATAATTACATCGCAGGCCGCAGATTTATTTAACATTAGGTGATTTTACCATGTTGCATACCAAGTAGATGCCTTTATTGAGTCAACGAGTAAAATTCGCGGCTGATTCTAGCCGCATTATTGTTAGGTCGCAGTAATATAGCAGCGGGAGCATTAACCTGTTTCAAAATATATAATAACTGGACTCTGTTTACCAGTACATTTGAAATCCAAGGGTCTCTGCCTACTGCACAAAATGTAATCAATCAGTTGGCCCTCGAGCCGCGGCTTGCACGCCCCTGATTTAAAGCGTAAAAACATGTCTTTTTTGCTAAATAAGGAACCACACAATCTTTCAAACTACGCCATAACCAAATTCGCATCAACTTTTGTCATTTTTGAACCATTATCGTTTTTCTCACTGCCGACAAAAAAATCATTGACAGGATTTCAACCATGGCAAAGGCAACCTTTTTCTGCTTGAAAAAAAATTTTTTTTGCTTGATTTGGACCGAATTTTTTCGGCAATTATGATCAACCCAAATTAAGCCTATTCGGTGTATCTCTAGTTAAAGCTCTACAAATTTATGAGTATTTTCAAAAATAACTCTAAAAATCGCATGCTTAATATAAGTGCATGTTCTGTTCAATTGAATTTCATTAAAAAAATCTAGATAATCGCATATGTCGATTAGACGCATACACAATGATCTGAAAAATAAGAAAATTCTACTAGGATAGAACAAAGTATTTTAACAAAGTTTAAAGAGCTTTTCCGAACATTTAAATTTTCAAAAATTATGTGAAAACTCTGACGATTAGGGTTGGTATTGGTGTTATAATCAAAATAACTTACTTCCTCACTTACATGTAGTTTTTAACCATATCCCAGTCTCACTGTTAATTTAAATAACTGTGCTCCTTACGCCATCTATCGTTTTTTAGCAACCTTGGTCTGTTGTGAGTTCTTATGTTAGTAACAATACCAACAGCACGAAGCTTGTTACCCAAAAATGAAACAAACGCTATAACCAGGGTTGCCATACCGTCCTTGTTTCTAAGATCTGTCCTTATTTTAAAAGGTACTGTCTTAAAAAATCTATTGTCCTTATTTCTAAGAAATGACCTTGTTTTTGAATTGAGTCCTTATTTTGTCTTATTTTCAACAATTACAAGTCAAATCTTCCCTACAAGTTGAAGTAAACCTAGACCTGAGCTGTCATGAGATGCACGAAGTATTGTCTACTAACAAGGAGTTGCGGAAACAGATTGTTTCTGGCATAAAATATGTCATGGCTCCTATAAATGCAAAGATTTTATCAAAAATGTTTGTGACCCCCCCCCCAACAAGGAGTTGCGGAAACAGATTGTTTCTGGCATAAAATATGTCATGTTATATGTCATGGCTCCTATAAATGCAAAGATTTTATCAAAAACGTTTGTTCCGTTTCATATGAAAATTAAATTTTCGAATGTCCTTATTTTGGGGTCCATGTCGATGGCAACCCTAGCTATAACTGCCGAAGTTTAGCTGAACGAAATTTTCATAAAACACCTTTCCATTACTTGCTGATTTGTGTTTAGCATGTCGAACAGCACCTACGTCTTGTATCTCATGATGAACAACGGATGGTTGAACTCTTTGACGACAGCGGCGCAGGCGGTAGTTACGTCATCAACTTGAAAAACTGCGCAAAAGCATTGGCTACGGCGACTGTACTTTCGTACGTACAAGAACGGTAAGACTGTTTGCCGGTTTCTCAACAAGCTTTGTGTATTGAGTTGAGTTTATTTCGCTTGGTGAAAGAAAACATAGCGACAAAAATACACTAAAACAATCACCAAGCCGGAAATAGTTTGCAACGTTAAAACGTTATGGAGCGCCAAAATAGTGGATGACACAGTTGGTGGATAATGACTAAACGCGCTGCAGCTACACCGTATTATAAAGCGTTATGTGACATGAGCTCACCAGAGAGTGTGTTGGTTGGGTGCAGCAGAAACTAACTACCCGTGCTAGTGATAAAGGTGGAGGTTGCACAGGAAAAGAAAGGCTTTGGTTAGTTTTTAGCCCCAGAAGGGAAAATACACCACTTGTTGCATGCGTGCCTGTGGTAAAGTATAGTATTTGATTACTAGCACCAAAAAAGCTATCAGCAGAGATACGCTGAAGTGACTCAATTTGGGTTCGGTAAAAACCGAACATTTGTAAGCTACATGTTTGACATGAAAGCCCTTTTTTACCAGAACAAGTTTTCTGAAAGTGCTGTTACACAATAGTTTTGTGTCATTATCTGTTTAGTTCTTTGGCTTTAAGCGGACTTTTTGTCTGTTTTACAATCTGAATAGTTGGCGCGATTTTATTTATGGCGTAGTTTAAAAGACTGTCATACTTTCTTTAGAAGAAAAGACCCGTTTAGGCTTTTAATTTAAATCTTTTTTGCGAACACTCTGAGTCTTCAAAAAGTAGTTGGTTCCGCCGAATGAATTTGACTAACTGAATATTTGGGACATCACTGATAAGAAGTAATCCTACTTTCTCTTTTCAAGATTTGGTAGCAAATGCTGCCGAATTTTTCGACTTCTTATGATGAAAAAGTATTTGGAGCAAAAACAAGTCGAAGAATTTGCGATGATTCAAGGCAAAGAGGCAAAAGGATATTTGTACAATGTAAGAAATGTTAGAGATTTTACAAGCAACCTATTATAACTTTAAGGACCATATTATTTTCTGGTAGCATTAAATGACTGCATCAGGCTTTAGTAGGGATGGGCCAAGCCGATCCAGAACTAAGTACTCGGTACCGAGCATCCTGTTTTTAATGCTTGGTGCTCGGCCGAGCAGTTGCACAAACTGACCCAAGCGTTAAATTTGCATATTCATGCCCAGCTAACATACGCAACTAGTGTTCTAAGCGGTGTCCCCCCCCCCCTTAAATTTGCATATTCATGCCCTGCTAACATACGCAACTAGTGTTCTAGGCGGTGTGTATGAACAAAAACGAATGATTTTTTTAAATGTATTAGATGGTGGAAAAACGCTAACTTTATGGGCATGTTCAAGTTAATAAAACACCGCCGGTGACGTAAGAGACCTTGTAGAGCTAAAACGTTAAAAGGTTTTTTTGTGACGTCATAATGCACCGAACGTGCCCGTCCAAGCACCGAGCATTAAAGTGAGATGCTCGGTGCTCGACCAAACACAACATTTGCAGTTTTGGCACATCCCTACTCGGTACCGAACATAACCGTTTTTGCTGCTCGGTGCTCGTCCGAGCAGTTGCATGAACTGACCCGAGCATTTAGTTTGCATTTTCATGCCCTTGTAACATACAAAGCAAGTCCCGGCTTGACTTGGCCCTTCCTACTAAAGCATTATGCAGTCATTATGGGTCCCCTTCCCTGAAGAGGACACATATTGATTTTACTCGATTTGTTTGTTTGTTTTTTCTTTTTTTTTCTTCCTTTTTTTTCTTCCCAAAGTTTGTCCGACTCGTTTTTCTATCAAATGTTTGATGGATTTGGCTGAAATTTACACAGATGGTAGATATAGTTATGTAGATGTGCATCCCACTTTGTTTTGATAACCCCAGTATTTACCCCGCTAGCCCCCTAAAATGGGTGAGTTTTTAAACAATGTCAGAATTGGCTGAAATTTGGATTTCTTGTATAGTATGCCATTTATAGGTGTCGATTGTTGTGTTCAACCCTGTAGTCCTAACATTTACCCCACAAGCCCCTAAAGTGTAAA
>QLIY01000298.1:0-165810 GCA_003260075.1 Phallusia mammillata
CGTGTGTCACGAGTTTTGTGTTTTGCACTTCTGGGCCACCGTACAAACTACTTTTAAAGTTAAATAGCGAATACTTTGAATAGCGCTTTTGTTGCGGTTAGTTCATTGCTTAAAATAGAAAAATAATAAGATAATAATATGGTATATAGGTGCGCCTATAGGTGCACAAAAATAAAGTTTCGTACCTTCTCCACATCGCCTGGCTTTACAAATTACCTCTTCACCACCTAAAATATAAAAAGCGTAATTAATATGTCGACAAGAAATATTTAGAGAGACGAATAAAACCATCAGTTACAAAAAAGATAAAAATACCACACACATTTAAATTGGAACCAATTCGCTACTCAATTACTTCTGCGTTTTGTAGGAAAAACTTCCGTGTACACCAGTGGTTCTCAAACTTTTTTCTAATTTTATCAAAGCGGTCCCTTTGCCATTATTTCGAGGGCTCGCGGTCCTTAAGATGGAATGTGATTTCAGAAAAACGAAAATTGATTGCAGGATTGTAGCTAGTTTTGCGCAGGATAATGATCCAAAGACAGCTTGTGACATTACAGACAAGACAAAAAGCAGTACGGTTGTGCGCGAACAATTGCATTTTTGATAGTTGTTATTCAAGAAAGGCTATTATTTAGCAATGGAGACAGTCGAATCTCAATTCTAATTTGATTTAAACTTATTCAGTGGCACAAACTGACGCTAAATAAGATTATAGAATTACTTCAACCGCTTCGCGGTCCCCCTAAAATTGCCTTACGGACCCCTAAAGGACCGCGGACCCCAGTTTGAGAAGCGCTGGTGTACATCTACGGTACTAAAAAGTTTACGTTACTAAATTTACCTTCACCTACAGTAATAAACAGAAATAAACTAAAAATATCCAAAATCCACAGACGATACATTGTATGTTTGCCTGCTTTCCTTGACGTGTTGTAAGTCTCAGAAAACCTTTACGCACATGGTGTTTATATATACGTGTCTCATCTTGTCATAATAACTGTTTCCACAAACAAATGTGAGTCATTCAAGTCATCCAAAGGTTTATGTGTGGATGACTTTTCGAGTGATACTGTCAACTATCTATTGCATTGTTGCTCGGCAAAACAAAAATTTGGTAAGACGTATGTGAAGTTCTTCTGTTCCACTATTACCTTTGTTTGGAACTACAAGGAACAAGTTTAAAGAAACAAAAAAATGAATTTTAAAACTTTAAATTTTTTAATGTAGTTTACATTTTTGCTGTTAGTGTTATTTTCAATGTTATTTTTGTGTTACTTTCGTATTTTCTCCATTAGATCCACGTTTTCCAGGTAGGCTGTTCGATAACAACGCACATACGTTGCACATGACAGGTTTGAGTTGAAAGCACTCGAAACAGTATCTTACATGCATGCATCATTTGAGTGTTTCTTACATTGAACAGGTTTAATCATTCAGACATGTGGGGGTGTTGGCAAGAAAAAGGAAAATTTCAGAGCTGACTGGTAATCGTTCAGAAATATAATGAATCACCTAAGGTGATTTTAAAGGTGATTCACCTTTAAAATCAAAACTCGCTGTAAATGACGCCACTCAACGATTAGGTAGCTGTCACCGATGACAACCACCACCGATGCTGTCACCAAATATGCACTCACCAGACGAAGTTGTTCAAATTATATCGATAGGTAGTTAGTCACGACAGTATGTTCCGTGTTCAGCTAAAACGCAACCTGATTGAATGTTAGGTTTATAGCAGACACGTACAACAAGGGACTGGCGGGTCAAAAGTAAAGTATGGAGAGTGACCATGACTAAAACATAAATCACCCTGAAGGGTTTGTTGCGTATAAGAGCGGTGTTTTTCAACCTTCTTTAAGCCACAGACTCCGTGTGCAACAAAATTAAATCGCGGAAAACCGAACGAAAATTAATAATGTTGCAATAAATTGAATAAGCTCACACTCAACCGCTGTATTGTA
The DNA here is from genome assembly GCA_003260075.1 of Phallusia mammillata. NCBI lineage: Eukaryota > Metazoa > Chordata > Ascidiacea > Phlebobranchia > Ascidiidae > Phallusia > Phallusia mammillata. Next base: position 1,965 of record QLIY01000298.1, read on the forward strand.
CTTTTGCAACATTCTTAATGATACATAACAATACATGAAGCAAATCACGGTGGTACCTTTATCACCGGTTGAGAATCACTGGCGTAGAGAGCACTTTGTATTTCGTTCTATGTTATGGAGAAATAATAACTGTTTAGGTAAATGGAGGATATGTGAAATATAAGTTTACTTATTTTGCAAATACAAGCAGTTACTTTAACACAATGTGCTACTGCATATGTCATTGTATATCAAACACAAGATGTTATTTCTTAATAACATTCATAATAACTTTGTAACATTAGGTGCTGTGAATCATTGGTATTTGGACAACCCAATCAAGCGCACACAGTGTTAACTGAGCCTTTCCTGATTTGAAAATCCTTTAAACTTGATGACGTGAGAGTAACGTGTTGTATGTTGGGACGAGAATTGAAAATTCTCCTACAGGATACCGACGTCGGCTTAACGTTTACTTGTGTACATGAGTCACTTTGATTAAATATATCCCATTTCATCATCATATTCAATGATCAGTCTACCACAGGCAATGTTGTTTTATCCAGTGTTATGTATGTGTTGTCTGTCTGGGCTTTGCAGCAAATAGGTAGAGCAAGTTTGTATTTTAGTTTACTTTCGACAATATAATTTCCTGACTTATTATTGTACACACTATTTTCCATGCTGTTTTGATGCAATTCAGAATAACATTTACCTAGTTTTCGATCATTAAAGCTATAACTATTTACATTTTTGCGTGGTTCAACCAGCAATGCGTACTATTGATAAATTGTATTGTCCCATAAATTTACTTCACACGAAACTACCGTCAGGGTTTATTTTCAAGTTAAACCACGCCGTTTGTCCCGAACACAAGTGGTTAGATTGGGTTTCGTAACTTGTCCCATCAACGCTTCGCAAGCTTCGATGCTTTCAATCACCATGAAATTTGACCCCCTCATATAGCAGCAGTAGCAGTTTTTAATAGAAGTGTTAACTGCAGAGCGTCTAACAGTGCCTTCGACTTGTCGTGCTTTACAACGTCTCAATTTCCGGCTTGTTGTTTTTATAGCTACGACGTTTTGTATTACCGAACAAAATGAACTGAACGTAAATCACTCGATTTTTGGTGAAATGTGTATTACAACAATAACAAATTTGAGTTACAGTCATGATTCGACAAAGCGTATTTACACAATACGAACACAAAAATTCATCAGCATATAGAAATCTATGCATTAATTATACAACAAGGTAATTAAGGCAGGTTGGAGTGGCTAGGACTGACAGTGGCAGCCGCACTCGACTTCGTAGCATCTGAAGACGCCGCGAAAGAAAATCTTCTAATCATGTCATCACTCAGATTGCAGTGGCAACACAGTCTTGCCCGAATGGGATTCCACCAAAAGTTGAACATGTCCTCCCTCTTTACGCAGGTGATGTAGAAGAGAAACACACCCTGCCATTTGTTTTCTTATTAACATGTTTTGTAAAGACAATGGTACTGAACATACAGCTTTATTGCAGGAACATTTTAACAGAGGCAAAATTATGTGCCGTTTCACTGTCAACAATACGGTCAAAAAGTTGTGCTAGCAGCATACAATAGGTAATATAAAATGATTTTCATTAGGAACTTTCGAAAATCCAACAATTAACAAAGGTTCGTAGGATTGCCACAAGTAACAATAATATTTAAATCTCAAGCAGGTTCTATGTGCAAACTATACACAAAAACGTCTCCGTACCTGAAACGAATTGAACAATGTAAACAGCCAGTTCAATACGAGGTGGTACGTTTCATCTGTGGCAAAAAGCATGAAGATCCCCAAAACCCACGTAATTCCGAGTGTAAAGGAAAGAATACAAGCCATAACCACTTGTTGAGATGTGGTGAATTTTTTAGCTGTAGACTTGATCTAACGTACAAGTAAAATATTAATAATTGGCGTTTATTTAATTGTAGCATCGTCAGTAACAACGGTTAACCTCAATACCGCCATGTGGCTGCATTAACATATACGGGACAATGTTCAGTTACTCTACAGGAAATAGCGTACACCAGGGGTGGGCAACCTTTGTTACTGTAGGGCCAATTATAAATGTCAAAATGGGATCGCGGGCCGCACCTGTGTATAACACAAAGTGATTTTGCTTGGTTTCTTACCAAATATGCTTAACTACAAGTATAATTCGTATTTAAATCTAGCCACATTTTGCCAGATCGCAGAAAACTAGCATCAGGCGCATTAATCAGCTCAAAAATGTTATAATTGGACTCGTTTGCCAGTACTTTTGAAATCCAAGCGTCTTTGCGGGCCGCACAACCTTGACTGAAGGACCGCATGCGGCCCGCGGGTTGCCCAGCCCTGGCGTACACGGTCTACTGCTAAAACAGTCATATGTCCTATTAAAATTCTATTAATGATAATATATACCATTGAACAATTTTAAAACTTTCACCTGCGCACAATGTTAGTGTTTTTATAATAATTAGGCTACAGTTGCAGTTAAAAATGAAAAAAATTGCCTAATAAAAAATACTTACTTTTTGGCGTTTACAAAAAAGTTTAACCAAGACCAGCACAAGTATAACAATATTGTTGACCAACACCAGACCCACAATCAGTAAAAATCCAACAAAAAGAGAGGAGCCATGAAGCCAACACATGTTCTCTGCACGGTAAGTTGATGACAAGTATTTTGGATCACCTGAAAGCAAAGGTTTTCAGCTACACTAGACAACCACTAAGCAAAATCGCATCCTGGGGTTAACAAGCTTTCCAAACCAACATCAGCAAAATGTCGGCAGAATTTTCTATTTTTCAACATACAGATCCATTCTCTTTAGTGTTTATAATACCGCAAAAACTAGTAATGTAGGGTATATTATCACATTATCTTCCTATATCAAAGTTAAGATATATGTTGACATGATGTGGACTGGATGAATTCGGGGCTCATAGCGTGAGTACACGTACTATTACTGAAAGAAACACACCTTTTACACACAAATCCTCGTTAAACTGCAGCTTATCAAAATATAAAAACGTCAAACAAACATTCATTCCAACAACCAAGAAAGGAAAACCATAGGCAAAAATACAAGCCTTCATCATATAGGATTTGCTGGAAACGGTGAAAACCTGTGAAACAAACAAAAGTGGTATAGTGAGACTACCTTCTACATAAATTCCACGAAAAATAAACCTTAACAAGCGCTGTGTATAGTTTGTGGCTGTACACTGCCATCCACATCCAGCTTGTCAGAAAAGTGTATTGCATAACAACAGTGAGAACTGTACATACTTCAGAGTATTCGACTTTTGAAACACCAAATAAGAACACTACATAGGCCACAAGAAGGTTGATGCAAACATGAAGTTGAATCTGGTTTGGTCCTTTTCTTAATTGGGGTCTAAATTGTAAAAAAATGTTGTTTAACACATAAAATCGAGTTTACTGCAGACTAAACAACATCCAGTTTTCCTAGTATTCAGTAGGAAATGCACCATGTATATTTCGGAATGTTAAATATATATATCACTCATTTTCCCATTTGGAAGTAAATTGTCAACGAAAGCAGGAATTGGATGAATTCTCTGTTTTCAGTTCATTTTTTCGGTGTTCTTTTGTGCTGTTGAACGTAGCTTTGGGTTACAGCGGGCAACATACGGCCCGCCACGGGATTTTTGAGCGGCCCGCGGACAGTTTCGGGTCTTACATGATAATGTGGCCCGCGGCCACAGTCTGCCGCAATCCCCCACTGCTTGCTTACTGCGTCAAATTATAGTTGTAGCAAAAATAGCAAAAATCTTTCCCGCCGTTGTTACCATTTATTATACGTTGTCACGACATAACTGCCAACCATGTGTGNTGTGTGTGGCCTGCTTTCACGGTTTCCTTTGTTTCCACACGTGTAGCCTAGTTAGTGTTTCAGCAGTATCCAAGTCTGTGGTGTGTGCAATAAATTTGCTGTGGTGAATAATTTTATGCTATATCAGCTAGATTGTTTGGACTGTATTGTATTTGTAGTGTTCGTTAATATATTTGGTTTAGGTGGTCAAAAATTTGTTTTAAATCACTGGATAAATACGCGATTAATGTATCGATTCACGAATCCGGCCTGCCAAGTACTTCATTTTTCCATATCAGGCCCGCCGACTGGAGAAGAAGGGTTACAGTAAAGTTTACAAAGTTTTTGGTCAAACGATTGTTAACAAGCAAGCAACTGTAAGGTGTTTTACTGCTAATGATTAATCGGCAATACTATTACAAACTTGTTCAGTAGATGAAGTATAATGGTGGCAACGAAACAAAAAATTGAGAATCCACATCCGACATCACTTACGATGGAAAGAACAACATCTTGAGGTACTTCGACCGTTGACTGTAAGTTAACAGTATTGCAATATAGTTGTTTAGACCAAAGTTTAACACGCAAATTTAACTTACAACTAGAAGTGCAAAGCTGGTCAAGTGATCACATTTACACTCTGGAGGATGAGCACTGTTGTCAAGGCAACATCCATCTGTCTTCCAATCAGAAACATCTGGATCCCAATATGCACATTGCTGACGAACTTTTTCAGCCTTAAAACATTTTAATGTCATCACTTGAGTTTTCGCTTGGAGAAAGAAATTGTCTAATGTTTCGACGACTGTTACCCAAATGCATGTTTAAATGGACACTTTGTACAATAGTTGACAAAGATATTTTTCTGCGTATTTGTGTTTCAAATTTATTGCAAGCAAAAACATGTTTCTGTGTGATGTTCCTCGTTTCTGTGGACGATAGCTGTTTGGCTGTTGGTGCAGTTACCTTTAAATTTGTGGAAATATGTTTCTGTCCGTATTTCGCCTTTTCGTTTCTATGTTTGATTGACACAGGTGGGTTCAGCTCAGTGAGCGAGGTGCCGTTGCCAACTTCCACAGTTATAACCTGCAAAAAACCTCTTTAGTGAATAAACACAGCTGAACGTAAAACAAACTTTAAACTCAGCCAATGTTAGCCTACATCTAATAGTGGTTTACTGGGAAAATAGTTATGATTGGACTAATACCCAAAAATCTGTTTCACCCAACTTACGAATTCTGGACTCTTGTTCGAGGGAAACAAAAAGTTTCCTTTGTGTAGCAGAAAGACCGTTTTGAACTTCTTTCCATTCATTTGACTTTGTGCCTTGGATAAAACCGAACCTGGTATGGAAGCGTTAATGGGGACAACATTCTCAGCATTGCTAACTTCTGGTGCAAACCAAAGTGCAGCTGGATCAATTTGCATAGATTGTTCCACAACCTGTAACCGATAAGGATAACAACAGTAAACTGCTGAAAAAAAGTCTATTCCTTCAGTTCTCTGGTCAGATTGTGTCATGACAACAATCATCCATCAATTGTCTTTGACTTATTGAACTTGCAGTCACATCATTTACAATGCTATATTTTTAATTGGATTTAGTCTGTAAAACAACTGAGGGGTCAATCAAAATAAAAATGTGCCACACTTTAGTAATTGTCTTGTTCGTATGACAGCTATAACAGTTTAAATTACACGTTGTTGACCAAAACGTACAAAGAAAGGCAAGGGACCATTAAGCTATATTTTTAATACTTGTTTTTGTAAATTTTTTTCGGCAAAATTACCTTAAGTGATACCGATTTTGTTTTTATTTCGATTGATGAACCGGTGTCGTTATCAAACGAAACACGGTGAGCGAAAAAACTTAGAGATTGAGTAATATTTTTCCTCATTTCGTTGACATGTTCTGAAGAGACTTCTATGTTTTCTGACATCATTTCCAGCGATTCGCTAGCAGATGTAATGACTGTGACAACGTTAACTAAGGTATCCTTTGTAACCTGTTTAATAATTGCACATTGCATGAGGTCATATAGCTAGGTTTTGTTTATTCGCTTTATTTTTACCTCAGTAACCGCTTGTGCGATTGAGTTTACAACCTCGAGTGAATCTTCAATCTCTTCTGGCTGCAAATCTGTTCCCGATGTGATAATTTGTAGAGAACTGGCTACTTGTTCGACACTTTCTTTTGTCACGTCTGATGTATTGATCTGTAAGACAAGTTATAATCTTTCAAAAACCAACTTAAAGTTGTTACGTAACAATGGTGATTGTTTCATTGAATTCCAATACGAATGGTATTGTCACAAAGGGACAATGATCTCATTCGTTTACTGTAGCATGTTAACTACCGGCTACGATTTATGTGACAGTTGCAAGTTTATGCCTTTTCGTAAGGATACTGAAGATGCAATCCGATGAGGGTAAACGTGACAAATGTGTCCATATGTTGTTATTAGAATAAAGTTTCTGACAGTGTGTTGCAAATTTGACTCAATGTACTTGAAAAGTTATTCAAAATGTCAATGTCTCAAATTTAGGCAGTGATGTTGTAAATTGGATGTGTAATCGTAAAATGCTTTGGATTTTTTTGAATGTGATTTTGTCTACGAACTATTTAGCCTGTGTTGTTTAACCGAACAGTCTAAAGGTAATGCTTTTAAAGCTGTTGGTGTAATCAACCGGACTTCTTGTTTTGGCTCTACAATATTTTTAAGCCTCTGCATCCAAACATGCAGGTACCAGGAGGCTCCTAATAGTTGTTTCACATTTAGCAACGGACAAGCTTGTAAGGTCATATTTGGACGTATGAAGCAATCCATTGTTTGTTTCTTTTATACATGGACTGCAACGTAAAGATGCTTGTGAAAAACCTTTAAAGAAACAGGGGTTTGGTAAGCAAAACAACAAAAACGGTTTTATTGATGTCGAGCACCAACCTTTAGGGCAGATTTCTACAGAGTAGCTCAATTTGTTGGCAGATACTTCAGGGAAAACAAAACCTCCAAACGAAAGTCCTTTGCAAGAAGCTACATACAAATTATACAAAGAGTGGTGACCTAGCACATTTTTTGCCTTACACATGTTGGCTATTTTAACATGATGTACTGAAACACAAGGACGCACAAACTGCAAATAATGATGTAATATGAGTTATAACCATCCATATTACATGTAGTTCAATATGACTAAGGCAGCAATTGTATATGAAACGCAGCAATTGACGCCCCACAGTAACGTATTGTAATCTTACATACTGTCCAAATTCCATCCAACTTTGACATTGTAAAATTCTACTAGTTCTTGGGAGGCCAGCAAGGTATAGCATAAAAAACTGACATTGCACAAAGGCATATATTTAAAAACTAACTTTTATGCTTCTTACATCATAAGGCTCTTTACATACCCCCTCTAATCTGCGAAACAAGGCCCACAAATAACGAAATTATTCTGCATTGAAGCAACTTAAGTTTAGAAACATTGTGGTTTTTCCGACCTACAAAATTGCTAAATTTTATTATATTTAAACGCCAAAGGCCTAAATCTACAGATACATGACAAACATAGTTAAAAAAATTGTTAGGTAGCCTCATTGAACACCAGTGCCCTCACCCCACCCCTGGTCTAGAATCAACATTTACTGCAAGAGCTTTGCAGTTAATGCATACTTGTTCGTGGTACTCCTTGTAAAATTAGATCATTGATTTGGTTCGTTTTTATGAAATCTTGATACATAGTCAAAAACACATTTGAGGGTTGAAATTGAGTGAATTGCACCAAGTACCTAGAAAGTAAATATTCTCCATGTAAAATGAGTTTACAATCTACCTGAAAATAATTGGTGGCTTTGTCATAACTAATGAAACCAGGGCTACTCAAATGGCGGACCACGGTCCATATCTGGATCTTTGGGCTGTTTTATATGGACCTCGATGGTCTTTGGATTACTGCTACAAACACTGTTAATTGTGTGTTAAATACTTAAACATTGCTATGTAGCAGCAGTTTATGACTTGGGTCGGCATAGCAGTTTCTCTGGGGACTTTAGGGAGCTTAAATGTTTTTACAATCCAATGGGACGTCCGATTGTGTAACTGTGAAGACAAAAAATGTTCCTTTATTCCACTACACAATTAACAAAAGGGCGATTGTTTGTGCACAATTTCATTTGTGATGCAATTAACTGAATCATTGCCTTTCGGAGTAATCCTGCAAAACTAAAAACAATATTTTCGGTATGACGTTGTTCCAACATATTTTGGCAAGGAACAAAATTTGGTTTAGAGTAGAACTCAGGCTTTTGTTTTGCTGACATCAAAACATTTCTTACAGAAGACAGTGCTCAGACCTTGTTAATTTTACTTTGTTAACTGGACTATTGACAAAACAATTTGAGTAGCGCTGAATTATACCGTACCTTCTACATTTGAAAAGGTGTAACAAGTATACAAATATATGTATGTTTTATGTATACCTAACAACAGAAGAATTTGAAATACTTTCGATGAAAACATTTTGAACATTGACACTTCCAGATTGAAATATTTGCAGTAAATCTTCTTTTAGTTTTTGAGATATCCCTCCAATATCAATTTGGCTGCTGTCAAGGTCTTGAGCGAATTCGTGCAGAAAAATATCTTCAGGTGCAACTGAACAACAAACATGGCAAATTATCAGGTAAATGTGAAAAAAGACTAAACTGTTTTAGTTTCTGCAATAATACATTTAACAAAGTCAACAAGTAGCTCTATAAAACAGCTCATAAACTTGAATTTTAAAGTTCTTAAACAATAAAAATTGACACTTTCAAAATACATAAAAAAGTATGACCATTTTACTGTAGTTCTATTTTGCTATTATGTTAATCAAAGAAATACCAATCTGTTGACATTGGGGGCTAGTTGTCCATTCTCCACTGTCTTTACAAGTTATTGCAGCAGAACCATCTATCTCATAGCCAGCAATACAAGTGTATGTGACAACATTGTTGGATATTGGAGTGTATGACCCAGAATTTGGTGTGAAACTTGCCATGTGGGTAAAGTTTGGTGGGATTGGACAGACTGTTCAGAAAAATAATATTTGTTTTAGTTTTGCATTATAATCAACTCCCTCAAAAGTGACAAAATTACTATAAAATTTGCTTGATAGTACGAACCAATTTGCTGGCATTGAGGAACAGTTGTCCAATTGCCACTGTTCTGACAAGTTATTGTAGCAGATCCATTAATTTTATACCCAGCAGTACAAGTGTATGTGACAACATTGTTTGATATTGGAGTGTATGGACCAGAATTTGGTGTGAAACTTGCCATGTTGGTAACATTAGGAGGATTTGGACAAACTATGAAGAATAATAACATTTTGCACCAGCATGTTACTGAAAAGAGTTCCACGGAAACAGCACAAAACAAAAATGAAAAACACGATACAAACCAATTTGTTGACATTGTGGGCTAGTTGTCCATTCTTCACTGTCCTGGCAAGTTATTGTAGCAGATCCACCAATTTTGTACCCAGTAGCACAAGTGTATGTGACAACATTGTTGAAGATTGGAGTGTATGGTCCAGAACTTGGTGTAAAACTTTCCATGTTGCCAATAGTTACAGGTTTTGTACAAACTGGGAAAACCAAAATGAAGATTTTGTTCAACAAACACCACAAACCAAACTTTAAAATTGATCTACACACCTATCTGTTTGCATTGAGGGCTAGTTGTCCATTCTCCACTGTCCTGACAAGTTATTGTAGCAGATCCATTAATTTTATAACCAGCATTACAAGCGTATGTGACAACATTGTTGGATATTGGAATGTATGGTCCAGAACTTGGTGTGAACCTTACCATATTTGTAATGTTTGGAGGGATTGGACAGACTGTTCAGGAAATGATCCTTGTTTTAATTTTGCGTCATAGTTATTTCCTTTAAAAGTGACAAAACGACTACAAACATTGTTTGATAGTACGAACCAATTTGTTGGCATTTAGGACCAGTTGTCCAATTCCCACTTTCTTGACACATGATTGTAGCAGATGCATTAATTTTATACCCAGCAATACAAGTGTATGTGACAACATTGTTCGATATTGCAGTGTATGGTCCAGAATTTGGTGTGAAACTTACCATGTTGGTAACATTAGGAGGATTCGGACAAACTATCGAGAAAAACAACAGTTTGTAACTGAAAGGAATTTCACAGAAACAGCACAAAACAATAATGAAAAATTAGATACATACAGATTTGTTGACATTGTGGGCTAGTTGTCCATTCTCCACTGTCCTGACAGGTTATTGTAGGAGATCCATGCATTTTATACCCAGCATTACAAGTGTATGTGACAACATTGTTGGATATTGGAGAGTATGGTCCAAAATCCGATGTAAAATTTGCCATGTGGGTAATATTTGGTGGGTTGGGGCAAACTGTAAGGTACAATATACACCCAACATATTACAAATTGTCCCCATAATTCATATTAAATAATTCAATTAAAACATAGTGATGCAATATGTACTTATTGGAAGGCATTTTGGAAAAGTTGTCCAATTTCCACTTTCCTGACATGTGATTGTAACTGATCCATTAATTTTATTCCCAGCGTTACAAGTGTATGTGACAACGTTGTTGGATATTGGAGTGTATGGTCCAGTATTTGGGGTAAAACTTGCCATGTTGAAAATATTTGGGGGATTAGGACAAACTGCCAAAAAAACAAAACAAATGACCAATTGTTATGTTGCAAATGTCTATTATATTAAACTCAGAGAAAAATTAAAATACCATGCATACCAATTTGTTGACATTGAGGGTTTGTGGTCCATTTCCCACTGTCCTGGCAGGTTATTGTTGCAGAACCATCAATTTTATACCCAGCAGCACAAATGTATGTGACATTATTGTTGGATATTGGAGTGTATGGTTCAGAATTTGGTGTAAAACTGGCCATGTTGCTAATGTTGAGGGGATTAGGACACACTGTTAAAAAAATGTTACATTTAAGAGTTTATTTTGGGTTTGTAATTTTTTTAAAAATAGCATAAGTCAATTCTACTATGTCATATATACCTATTTCTTGACATTGTGGTGTTCGTGTCCATGTTTCACTTTCCTGACAAGTTATTGTAGCAGTTCCATGAATTTTATATCCAGCATTGCAAGTGTATGTGACAACGTTGTTCGATAACGGAGTGTATGGCCCAGAACTGGGTATAAAACTTGCCATGTTGGTGATGTTGGTAGGATTTGGACAAGCTGAAAAGAAGTATTGAGTTTAATTAACATTGAAACAGACTAAAATATATGATGTAGCAATCACTAGTCATACCAATTTGTAGACATTCAGGGCCAGTAGTCCAATTTCCATTGTTTTGACAAGTAATTCTGCTGCGTCCAACCATTCTACTTTCAGTAGTACAGGTGTATACGACAACATTGTTGGTTTTTGGAGTGTAAGGTCCAGTGATTGGTTGAAAGCTTGCCATATTGTCAATAAGCCCTGGATTTGTACAATCTGAAATTACAAAAAGCAGTTGGTACGGTCTGATGCTACAGTCTTTGCACTCTTCAGTTATTGCCATTTGTTGTGGCAAATATTTCTTTTTAGGAATTTTTATCTCAGTTTTAAACCCACGTGTTTCTTCACATGATGGTTTAGTTGTCCAAGTACCATTCGCCTGGCAAGTTATGGTGTTGGATCCTACTATTTTGTATCCAATGACACATGCATATGTAACAGTGTTGTTTTCTTCGGTAGTGTATGGTCCAGTGCTTGGCGTATAGCTCACCATGTTTAATATGTTTGTAGGAGCCGGGCATTCTGTAACTGCACAAGTTCAACTAAGTTAGATTTACTGGGTACACGCATTTTATTTTTATTTTGTGCACAGGAGCCAAATTAATTTGTTATTGGAACTCTTTTTGTCAATTGCTGCAAATTTGACAAAACATCTTTTGACAAAAAGATGTTATGGTAAACAAAATAGTATGGAAAGAAATACTGCAAAGAAATTGGCTTTAACGAGAATGTAAGTGGATTGGTGCATGTCAAAGAAGATCACACAATTTTACCAGGCTAGGAAATGAGCCTTCGAAGAAATGCCTTGGGGTCTTTAATTTTATACCTAAATCAGAAATAACACAATATTTCTTGTTTTCATTGTATATATTTAAGCAATCACATATCTTTACAAATGTTTCTTCCTACCTCCAAGAAGCATGTACAAGGTGTTATTCAGTTTTAAGTCTTTCATGTGGTATCCATGTCAAAAAATAAAGATATACACATCGATGTAACCTACGTGAAATTGCTAACTATATTTTGCAGAATGTTTTAGGTTTTAGGCAGTGCATATAATTTATGTTCCACTGTGTCAGGTGAAGTGGCGGCTCGTGCCTAAAATTTCTGGAGATGCTGCTCCAAATATTTAGCCTTAATAGAACATATAATTTGGCAACACAGAGAAAAATGACCTTTCTAGTTAGCCAGTATTTTGTCTTGAAAAACAAGTAATAAAATCTTAATAAAACAACGCCATTGTGACATAGTTCTTGTCAGTACATCAGTACAAACTGCAAACGGTATCATTTTGTTTACTTGCTACACTCCAATTTTAATAACATGCAGTGATAATGTGGCACAAACACGCACATGAAACTGGTTTGAAACAAAGCGGTTGTAAATACGATGAAACAACAACAATAAAAGGGAAAAATAGTATTTGAGTTGGACAACATTTAAGAAAAATCCTGACAATTGAGTAAATAGTTATAGTCGCAGCCAGCATTTTCAACATAATCTGTAACACTTTACAGATTATTGCCCCACAAAATATTAGCCATGAAGCTTTTTATGGGTATCATCACTATCGAATTTAACAACTACATTATATTTATTTCAGCTCTTGCTTATTTAAACATCTTAACCGTTTTGTGTATAGACTATTGACTTTCAGTTTCTAAACTGCTATACTTGCCGTCTTTTCCAGTACAAAACTTCTCTAAATTTACAACACTCTCACTCAAATTTTCACCATAGTATCAAACCTTGCTTCCTTTTTACAAATAAAGTGAGTCATAAGTTATGTTTAGGCAAAGTAAAAAAGTCAGTGTATTTTTTCTTTTTTGCATTTTTATTTCACTGATTTATTATAAAGGTTGACTTGTTAATTTTTAAAGGTGTTAGATGCACAATCATTCTAAAAAGTTACGATTAACCTTTAAAATTCATAAATTTAGGGATGGTAAAATAATTCTCTAATTACTGTTCTCCAGTCGAACTTACAAATATAGTACAAGGGTTTGGCTTAGGACACAGTAGACGCGGAGCAGACAACACATCTAGCGCTACGTCAAGAGTGGAGCTGCGCGACAGCTTCTTGTCAACTATTTTACCCGGTATGTAGCTTTTCCAAGTGCGCATGCGCACAACGGCAAAACGTCATTAAACTGGAGCTGTAAAGCGCGCAGCTCCACCAAAGCAAGGAGTATAGAATTAATACTCTTTGTCTTTGACCAGAGATAACATATTGATTACATACACTGTAAAAAATGCCGAAAAAGGCATAAACTATGATTATTACATATTGTTAAAGAATAAAAAATATGTACGAAAAGTTATCTGCAATATAATGGTAGGAATAGTACGTAAAAATATCTAGGGCAGTGCTCTTCAACCTTTTTTTCTGTTGTATACCTTTTACAATTTTCAACAACTTTGTATACCCTACAGGGGTGCACAACCTTTTCAGTACGATGGCTGCATCGCAGATCCATATTTTGATGCACATATTCGTTGAACAGTATGCTGTTTAGTCTTGTCTGTTTATGATGTCACAATCTATATTGTGACGCTTGTGGTGGCTGTTTTTGGTATTGTTTGCACACAATCGGCGTGCAAAAATCTGACGCATCTGTTTACTAGGCTTGTAATGCTCTTTCCAGTCCCACTAAATCTGTTTAGAGCAGTTGGAAAATCAAAATATTTAGCAAAAGAATTTTATTTTAAATGCATGTACTAGCGGCCGTGACGTAAAAAAACTTTGATGTTACATTTTGGATTACAAGAGTGTTCATCTCAATCTGCGAAATAAGCTTGAAATTAAAATTTTTTGGCTATCACGCAGGCAGCATTAGAAAATTGGCTATCACGCAGGCAGCATTAGAAAGAGTTTACGACGCGGCCGTCACTGCAAAAAGGTTGTGTACGCCTGTGTTAGGCCCAGGAAATTCAGCACACAAAAGTGTATAAACGTAAGAAGTTAATTTAATGGCTAGCTGGTTGCTGCATTCTTTCAGCAATTTTGATATAATGTGGTCTTGACTTGTTCTTAAACGCCCCCCTTATATCAATTAATTTTTATTTGTTTGAGGTGATCTCAAAAAGATCGAAAAATCTTTATCCGTACCTATAGATATTAATGACATTTTTCGCAATCCTTTACTCCAGAAATATTAAAAGCAAAATCTCTTCAGGTATGTGCTTATTGCTTCATAATTCACATTACTGATGCAACAGTCCCAAACTGATGGTGATGGGACGAGTAGCCCGCGGTATCGATGGTATCGAACGATTTTAGTGGTATCGATACTCGTACTCGGTGTGGAAATATTTTATCTTAGTTTTCGATACCAACGTTCGATACCCAAGGCCGATTTACACCATAAGAATACGAGCAACTTTTTGCCAATAGTTGCTTCGGACAGCACAAAATCGGGAAAAAGTTCCGCCAGGTTACCTATATTTTTTTCGCTATCATGTGGAGAATACATTTTTCTGCAAGCGCCTGAACCCCGGCCACGGCAGATAAATTAGCCAGTGATACACAACTAAGTACAACACGATTTTTAAGTACTCGGTATCGAAAGTATATACATGTGGTACTCGGTATTGACACTCGCTTCAAATCGGCACTCGCTTGGTATCATCCCATCACTAGAAACTGACACACTAATATTCACAACAAGCAGGTCAGTCTTACATAATTCAGGATGCAATGCCGACCTCCATTTCATAAAAACGCAATAGTGACCATTAGTAACCCTGATCTCAGCTGTATTCCCTTCGTATACCTTTCTTCAGTTGTATACCCTAATTTTGATGCGGTATACACTTGGGTATACAGTATACCCGGTTGAAGAGCACTGATCTAGGGAGTGCTGCAGCTCCGCAGCTCCTGTGTACTAACCGCCTGGTCAGGTATAAGCAAGTCATTACAAGAATGGTTTGCTATGACATGTTTTGCGTTTTAGCATGTTTTTCAGAGAAACTCTATATCCTGTTTTCCATTGTAGACTAGAGAATGCGACAAAAAATTTTTTCACACAAACCAGCAGTTCCAAAGAATGCGGCACGCATATCTACCACAACCAATCAAACCGGGTTGTAAACAAATTATAGGTACCGTTGTAGTACCAAGAAAAGGTATAAATTTGCGGTAATAAGAAGAATACAGGGATATAAACGAAACCATCAAGGCAATAACAATTAGTCTAAAATTTATAAACAGACCATCATCCTCGGACATGCTGCGCAAACACTTTGTCGGAGTTTATATATTTTCTCACATACAAAATCTAAAAAATATTATACCTTCAGCTGTACTGATTTGCATGAATACAAAAATGAATCCCAAACTCCATATAGGCCACATATCACTTGTTTTCCTTGTCTTGTTGCAGGTCAGTAAAACATTCCTCGCCCAAGGTTCTTGTGTGAGTAGCCTATTAAGCCATGTATTATACTTCAACACCGAAACAGTTTTCTGATGAGTAATGCATGAGTCAATCTAGTCTTTAAACGGATAACGTTCCAAATCGTACTAGCGACTGCCACGTATTACCGTTGTTTTCAGGGAAACACCGAAGTTGGTTGTATCATATCGTTTCTTATGGAGCTGTTCTCTATGAACTTGCCATGGGAAACAACAACATTTTAAACGGTGGTCTCCGACCTGAAGACCGTAATGTCACAGACATATATCATTGATATGGTTCCAATTTTTTTTTAGTTTTTTTGCTGGTGTGAACATTTGTTATGTTATGAAAGTGACTACTAATTATGAACCGTTGGCTTAAAGGAACACGATACAAGCTGTCAAACCTTTTTTGTCATGCTAATTTTGGTTTGCACTAATCAATCAAGCAAAATCACTGATAAACATTCGGATTAAAGTTGAGTTTGTTTGTGGTTTGTACAAATCAAATAACTTCTTATCAGCTAGTTGTTCTTCCTAGAGATGGCATCCGTTCTTGTGGCGACTGTATAATGGTAGCCTAAAAATTACAGTAAGGGTAAGTTATAAGGCGCAATGAAAAACATATTGCATGCATTGGCGCTGTATAGTAGGCTTATTTGTTGCTTTAAATAAATCTTTTTAGCTAGCAGAATGAGACGACAACCAACGATTAATCAGGTAAAGCGTACCGGTAACCCAGTATGATATCACCTGTTGCAAAACTGGTAATAGTTATTTAAATGTATTCATAGTCTTGGAGAGAGTTAGTCATGCAGTCTGTAGGTTGTGGTGGGTTAAGATGGAACCTGCTGTTATGAGCGATCGGTATGATTCGGTATAATGACAGTACGACACTTGTGAGCCCGGCGCACTTTTGACTCCTATCATATGAGTCATATGTACGTGTGGTTGTCGCTGCTTTGCATATACGCATCACGACTTACCCCAGGTACAAACTCATGTTTATTATTACCGAAGAATTTTATTCCAAAAGGTAAAAGGTATAGCAACTTTAAACCGTTCGTTTTTGCATAATATAAAAAACATACAAAGGGTGGAGGATAAGACCTAATACGTCATGTTAATGTTCTTCTTGTTACTGTAAATGAATAGCAGAACCAACAAAGTTGTAACTTACATGTTTAAAACCACTACAACGGACTTCGCAACGTCACTGATAGTTTTATCACAAACCTCGTACCAAAAGCATAATCTCTGACTCATGACAAAACGGGCAATAAATCGCAAATGTTATACATATTTAACTAAGCTAAAGGCAATTTACTATTGGATTTTTCAGGTGTCAGAAAATATCCGGGTAATTTTTTTAAAATATTGAAAAATATGCGTGACTGACTAAATATGGTAATAAAACAGTTGCATTCAAAACCAACGACACTTGTGGAACATACATAGGCAATATGCGGATACAATCCGGTTTCGCACGGGTCTTCGTAACAACAAAACATATGATAATACGAATTTAATATTACATAATAGTAAATGTACGGAAAAACAAGGCACAAGGCAATACGACAACAAAATAAAGTCAAAAACATCATTGTGCTTACAAACAGACGACTTAGTTTTGAAATTAATCAAAGACTGGGAAACGTTAGTCCAATGCATTTGTATTGGAATCAAATAGTTTAGAGTGACATACAACGTAAATTAGTTTAAGCTTCATGAACAGAATAACTTGGACTGACAGTCGGAGAGCTGGTCGATTTGGTGGTGGTGGACCTGGTGGCAGCCGACATAGAGTAGGAGGTTGGTTCAAATCCAGCTGCGTCTTTTACTCTATTTCTCAAACCCCCGAACAAGTTTCTAACTGGATGCCACCAAAATTTGAACATGTCCTCCCTCTTTACGCAAGTAATGTAGAAAACAAAGACCCCCTAAGCAACAGGGAAAAGTCACAATATGTTTGTTTGTGTTATATGGTTTTTAGCTCAAGAGAAATAAATATGCACTAATAACAAAAACAATGAAATTGTAAACAACCCACCTGAAAGGTATTTAATAAAGCAAATATCCAATTCATCACTTGGTTGTATTCCAGGTCTGTTGAAAATAACATGAGAAAGCCGAAAATCCATGTGAGACCAAGAGTCAGTGATAGTGAACAAGCCATTATGAGTTGGTTCATTTTGCTGTGTTTAGTAGCAGTGGACTGAATCTAAAAACACAGATATAGCGATTGCCAATGTGCATTTTTTAAAAGTTCTTTTTATTACCTTTTGGCGTTTAAAAACTGCCTTTCTTAGGACGAGGACCAAGATTATGATATTGTTGAGCAACACCAATCCCACAATAAGGAGAAATCCGAAGTAAAGGGAGTAACCACCCAACCAGCACATATTATCAGTACGGTAAGTCGATGACAGGTATTCTGGATCATCTAAAACAGTATATAACTAAAAGATGATTTTGTACTTCCACTTTAACGAAAAGTCACAAAAAACAGTGGTCAGCTCAGAAAGTCAGGAACTATAAACTTCACTCAAGTAAAGACACTCAAAGAAACTTAACGCGGCCAACACAAACATAAATATATTTTTATCTGTGGCTATCCACCTACCATGTATACATACATCCTCATTGGTAAGTTGCTTATCAAAATGCAAGAGCGTAAGGCTAAGATTGAACCCGACAACAACCAATGGAAACCCATAAGCAAACAAACAGGCTTTCCGCATGTAGTCTTTGGTTGCAGTTTTAAATACCTGTCAAACAAACATAATGTATCCCTCCTGTTAAAGCACAACCTACATCAGCTTATTACTTACTTTGACGAGAGCTGTATAAAGTTTGTTGCTGTACACCGCCATCCACATCCAGCTTGTAAGAAAGGTGTATTGCATGAGTGAGGCGACGGCTGTGCACGCTTCAGGATGGTCGACATCGGATACACCAAACAAAAACACTAGATAGGCCACAAGAAGGTTGACACAGACATGGAGTTGAATCTGATTTGGTACTTTCTTTAATTGTTCTCTAAAAACAAACAATGAAATTATTGCGCTGTATAAAATAAATTGCGTTACGAAATACTAGCCTGTTAAGTACGTGTAATACGACAGTAGCAATAAAGCCACATAAAGACAGACCACATCCAATGTCACTTATAGTTGAAAGAACAACGTCCTCTGGCACTTCGATAGTCGACTAAAACGAACGAAAACAAACAATATTTTGGAGATAGTACTGTATGAAGACAAGTAAAGAAACTGTCCATAACAGTTACTTACAACCAACAGTGCAAAGTTGGTCAGGTGATTACATTTACACACCGGAGGATGAGCACTATTATCAAGACAACACCCATCCGTTTTCCAATCCAGATCGTCAAAATCCCAATACGCACATTGCTGACGAACTTTCTGCGCCTAAGAATACATGGACATATAGACTAGCCCAGGGGTGGGGAACCTGCGGCCTAAAGGCCATATGCGGTCTTTTGGGGCACAAAGTGCGGCCTTCGACGTCAAAATACATTTTTAGAATGCTATTGATACTACTGACTGCACCAGGCGCAGAAAAACTAGTCCCATAGAGCTACACGCAGCGATTTCCACAGAACTACCGAAAGCGCAAGGTTCTATTAATTTTGTTGCAAACGAATACTACTTGTTTGCGCATAATCGAATGTCTTAAACTCGTCTGTGATGTCACAAGGCGTCTTAGATTATTGATATTTGTAAACAAGCGAGTTTCTGGGTTAAATAAATCCTGAATGTTTTAGTGAAGGTGAAAATGAAGTCAGGAACTTTATTTAACTTCGACATTAAGTCTTACAACACTACGAGGGAATAACAAAACGACCACTTTGCAAGTCAAAAATGTAAAACACCACTGTCATTGGCCTGAAATAGTCTATGCGGCCTAACGAGTGTTGATAAATTGTTTGGAGGCCTTTGCATACAAAAAGGTTCCCCAACCCTGGCCCAGCCTTTTACGAGACATCCTATAAAAATATGTAGACAACATGAAACACAATGTTAAGTGACAGTCAGTCTGACTTATGTGAAAATAAATTATAGATGAATCAGCAATACTTTAGGTTTGATTTCGTCAGTGATTTGAAAATTATACCATTAAACCTTGCGATCCGTTTTTTATTCCGTATTTAGTTCTTTCATTTGCGTGTTCCACCGAAACTGGTGGATCAAGGTTGGTTAGTGTCAGTCCGTCGCCGACTTCCACAGTAATAACCTGCCAAAAACATTATTTACATGAGTGGTCCTTTTTGGTGTAACTTCCCATTAAAGTCGATTACCAAGTTTAAAGTCGATTACGAATTTTCCATTCTAAAATTTTTATGATGATGTTGTGTGCCGTACATTAGCAATACTGTTCTTTATGCGATTAAAAATTACATTTCAAAGTCTTACAAATTCGACTTCCATTTCCGACGGGAATAGAGAATCGCCTTTGTGGAGAAAGAAAACTGTTCTCAACTTTGATCCATTTGTGTTCTCCCACGCTTGCGATATGACAGAGCTCGGGACAGAAATGTTCACCGGGACAACGCTCTCTACTTCAAGATCAACGTCTCCCTCTGGTGCAAACCACACATCGGCTGGAGCAGCCTCCGGAGCCTGCTCTGTTACCTAAATGTAACAAGAAAGCAATATAAAATCTCATCAACAAAATAGAGTTCGGTCTACACATCTAGTGATAATGCATTGGGCAAGTTAACATTTTAATGCCAATCCAATATTTTAGTCTATAGTACTCTATGACACGTTTCTTCTGGATCAAAATCTTCAAAGTTTGTTCCGTAGGACAAACCTTTACATTTTTACATGATTGAATAAAGTGTTACCAGCTAAGACCATTTATACAACAGTTTTACAAGACAATCATACCTTAATTGTGATGGATTCAGTCTTAATTTCAAGCGTAGGGTTGGTAGTATTTTCCAACACAATTTTATGCGCCAGGGCGCTCAGAGACTTCACGATTTTTTGCTTTATAATGGTCTCATTTCTTGTGTCTCTCTTTACTGGTGTCGGTGTGGTTGGTGCAGGATTGTTAGAAGTCTTGTTATTATTATTGTTGTTGCTATCAGCAGGAGGAGACGGCGCAGCCGCTTCAAGCGAACCTGTGAGTTGGGACGTGGTCGTGACTATATTTACCAAAAGACTTTGCGTCACCTGCAAAACGTTAAGTTTGGTAAATTGGAAACACTAAACCGGGACTTAAAATTACTTTAATTAAAAATGTAACTGCACGTCAGTGATAATGACATAAGCAATAGGTGATGCGTCTGCGAGGATGTATTCTGTACTTACAAATTCTCTAGTAGCTATGTTTTTGATAAAACAAGCGAATCGCCTTTGGCAAATCCAAATCAGTGTCGTAAATTACGCACATTACCTCTACTTTGCCTTCTTCAACGGCCTCGGCAATTGAATCAACAACTTCCAGCGTTTCCTGTACTTCCTCTTCTTTCAAATTCGAACCTGATGTAACAAGTTGAAGAGAGCTTGCAACTTTTTCTACGCTGTCTTGCGTAACATCTGACGTGTTGATCTGTGCAGTATTAAACACTCAGCGTTGCTAGGGCAATTTTTTTGAAGAATATAAATCTAAACCATAATTGACTGTGAGATAACACAAACCAAAAGTGACCTGACGCCGAAATGAATATAAACCAGTTTGGAGATGGAACTAACAGAATACAAACCAGTTTAAAAAACAAAACTGATTTAACTTAGCGGTTTTCTGGGGACCGCACCCCCCCCCCCCCCCCCCCCCCCCCCCCCCCCCCCCCCCCCCCCCCCCCCCCCCCCCCTCCTTTAGGGGTCGGTGATACAATTTTGGGGGGACCGCGAAGCGGTTGAAGTAATTTTATTATCTTTTTTAGCGTTAGTTTATGTCACTGAATAAGTGTAAATTAAAATTAGAACTGAGAATCGACTGTCTACATTGCTAAACAATATTTTATTAAATGACAACTATCAAAAATGCAATTGTTCGCGCACAATCGTAATGCTTTTTGTCACAAGCTGTCTTTGGATTATTATTATGCGCAATTTGGCATAACTAGCTAAAATCCTGCAATTAACTTTCGTTTTTCTGAAATGCACACTCCAGCTAAAGGAGACCTCGAAATAATGGCAAAGGGACCGTTTTGAAAAAAAAACTTTTACGTGACAACTTTAAGCTTTGTCTGACAATAGTTAATGTAATTCATATATACATTCTATGATTGCTTGCATAAAGTGTTCGCGGGCCCCACAAAAGCTGCAGTAAAGGTGCAATGGATTAGACCNCCTTGTCATCCACAAATAAAGAGTTTATGACATTGTTTAGAACAGTGCTTCCCAAACTGGGGGTCGCGAAACCAACTTGAGGGGTCGCAGAGAGCTGTACCAATTTTTGCAAAAAGTACTCCATACACCGGCGCAGAATACGGGGGTGCGAGGGTGCCGCACACCCCCGGCCTTTACCTTTGTATAACGTCAAAATCGCGTCTTTGTTCAAGTTACGTCGATTTTAAAACTTTTTCAGCCAAGCGCAAACGCGTTTGTAGTGACGCCATTGATCGAACAGACGTCGGTTGAAACGCGACGATTGCAATTGTTTTGAAATACAGGCAATACATTTACGATTTCTAAGCAGTGTTTAATATCCGTTTGCAAAGAACTGCAACGGCCTAAACTTGGGCCAAGGTGACCTCAGTTTAGGCGTCAACAATACATGATTTAAAACTTAAATTTATTTTCCGCCCTAACAAATTACTTAAAACCTAAATCGTTGTGAAACTTGCCGATTCGGTAAATCGTCCTTTATGAACGGTATGTTCTCGACGCACAGCAAACGTTCAAACCACAATGAGAAATTGTGGCAAGTGCCTATTTGCAAAACTATATGTCAGAAAGTAAGGCTTAAGCACCTAAAAGTTGACTCCGAGTACCGGTAGGTTGTTGTTAGTTTTCGTTTGAATTGGTCGTTTCAATAAATACAACAAACGTATTTTTCGCACCGTTTATCATATTATCCGTGAAGGGTCCCCCCCCCCCCCCCCCCCCCCCCCCCCCCCCCCCCCCCCCCCCCCCCCCCCCCGCGAAAAATTTGAAGAGATTAAAAAGGGTCGCGATCAAAAAAGTTTGGGAAGCCCTGGATTAGACTACCCCGGTACACATAACCAAGATATACTCATTACAGCAGTTGGCCTATACCTTAATTTCTTCAATTTTTACTTCGCATGTTACTGATGACAGACTGTTGATATCGAATTGCGTCGAGTGAAGTTCACCATTTACTCCGAAGCT
Organism: Phallusia mammillata; assembly: GCA_003260075.1. NCBI lineage: Eukaryota > Metazoa > Chordata > Ascidiacea > Phlebobranchia > Ascidiidae > Phallusia > Phallusia mammillata. The sequence continues at coordinate 24,825 of QLIY01000298.1, forward strand.
TTGAGTTGGAACGCAGCGCAATGACGCTTGTGAGTATCCTACAGATCAGATAAAGAAATACTTCACAGAGACAACAAAACTTTACCAGCAACATTCGAGAGTTACCTTTGGGGCAAACATCCAAAGAAGAACCTAATGCATTCACAGAGACTTCGGGAAAGGTGAAGTCGCCCACTTTTTGACCTTGACACGAAGCTGGAACAAAGTTGGCAATTCAAGCAAAAACAGATTTTATGTTTTCTATTGATTTATGTTCGCATACCAGTTCGGGGAATTCCCACCAGCAAAAGTCCCGCATTTTTATGGATTTTGTAATGTTGGAGGTAGGTGTCCAAAAAAACTGACGGTTGTTTATAACCATTGTAAAACTGCACCAAGTATCTGTGATAAAAGCAAGGTAACACTGCTACGGACTTGCACTAGGTATATCCACCTGCTAACCAAGATTTAGAACTATGATTACATAACATATATTAAATAGTAAGGTTGCAAAGTTTTTTATAATTTTAGTACCGAGTAAAATGACAATATTTTTTTGTAGATTTATTGCCATTCAAATTTTTTAAAAAGCAGCCATGAAGATATATCTTTGATTTAAATTGCACATGTGTTCCATACCTTACTATTGATCCAAAATAAATGTCCTGAACAAAAATTCTTCTCACATCTTTATTATTAAACGTATATACTTGAAGTAGGTTCTCCTGAAGTTTGTTTGTCAAATCACTTTGAACCAATGAGTTTGATGTGAAGTTTTGTGAAAATTCATGAAGATACAACCCTGGGAATTTTACCAAGTATAAATGTAAATACTGTACTTGCTTGCCAAATAATAAAATCTGTTTTAAAAAGCCAATTGTGTGATGTTAAGTTAACGAACTTGCAGTTAAAATCCTCATTAAGTATGTCACAAGTTTGCCTAAACTCTTAGTGAACAACTATAAGCAGCTTTAATAAATTACTTTTGCATATCTTTCCATTTCCTTCGTATCCCATATTGCAGGTGCATGTGTAACTTCCAATGGAGTTGGCACACCTTGCATTCTTATCACATCCATCAGTGTTTTCTTTGCATTCATCAATATCTATTGCCAGAAATAGTCATGTCAAAGTCTAAATATATAGTATTTTTAAACTAATTTTTGGATTTCATTTAAAATTTCTCTTGTTGAGACAACAGCCAGAATATTACTGTACATTTTAAAACAGTACTCAAATGATATACCTGCAGTTGTAGAAACCCAATTTGCATACCTTCACACTTTACTCCATTTCCAGCAAATCCGATTTTGCATTTACATTCAAATGTGCCAGGCGTGTTCATGCACAAACCATAGGTTGTGTGGCCCCCCCCCCTTGTCTGTTCTTATTGAGCATTCATCAATGTCTTGGCATACAGTACCACTGCCAACGTATCCATCCTTGCATTTACATAAAAAGCTTCCTACTGTATTGGTGCATGTGGCATCTGTATGGCAAGGGGTTTCATTACACTCATTCCTATCTGCACAATTCCTACCATCTCCAATGTATCCAACTTTACAAGAACATGCGTACGTTCCAAATGTATCAGCACATGTTGCTTGTGCGTGACATTGGTTAGTATTATCCTGACACTCATTTTTGTTAACACACTGGTTTCCATCACTTACATAGCCAGGTGTACAAAGGCACTGATACGATCCTGGAATATTACTGCATTTAGTGTGAGAAGGACAAGTTCCTGCAACCAGACATTCATCAATGTCAGTACAACTAACTCCATTTCCCCGAAAACCAGCCTTACACTTACAACTGAATGTCCCAGGGCTGTTCATACAGTCTGCATTTCCGTGACAGTTGTTTGGCCCAACAACACATTCATTAACATCAACACAAGTTTTTCCGCTGCCTGTGTAATGATCATCACACTTGCAGGTGTAACTTCCAACTGTGTTTGTACACATAGCATTAGTTTTTGCGCATTGATGCACACCAGTTTTGCATTCATCAACATCATCACAAGTATTTCCGGTTCCATTATACCCTTGGTTGCAAGTGCAAGTATAACTACCAATTGTGTTTCTACAAGCTGCATTGGAAGAACATGAATGCATCCGAAATGTGCATTCATCTACATCAAAGCAGTGGGTTCCATTTGCTGAAAATCCTGTCTTGCAAAGGCATAAAAAACTGCCAACAGTGTTAGAACACTCAGAGGAAATGTGGCAATTATGTGAGCCTGTGCATTCATCATAATCACTGCACACCATGCCACTACCAGTAAAACCTGGAATACACTGACATGCAAAACTGCCAACTCTATTAACACACACCGCTTCGGTGTGACAGTTATTCTCACCAGTTAAACATTCATCAATATCATCACAACCAATTCCATTTCCAGTAAACCCAGAATTACAGGTGCAAACAAATTTGCCCAGAGTGTTTGTGCAAGTTGCATTGTCATGACAATCATCTTTCTTTAGAACACATTCATCAACATCTTCACAAGTTGTTCCATTTCCAGTGAATCCGGAATTACAAGTGCAAACAAAACTGCCAACTGTATTATTGCAAATTGCATTGCCATGACAGTTGTCTTCATTTAAATGACATTCATCAATATCTTCACAAGTTGTCCCATTTCCAGAAAATCCAGAATTACAAGTGCAAACATAACTGCCAACTGTATTATTACAAGTTGCATTGCCATGGCAGTTGTTTTCATTCAGATGACATTCATCAATATCTTCACAAGTTGCCCCATTTCCAGTAAATCCAGAATTACAAGTGCATACAAAACTGACAACTGTATTGTTGCAAGTTGCATTGCCATGGCAGTTGTTTTCATTGAGATGACATTCATCAATATCTTCACAAGTTGCCCCATTTCCAGTAAATCCAGAATTACAAGTGCATACAAAACTGACAACTGTATTGTTGCAAGTTGCATTGCCATGGCAGTTGTTTTCATTGAGATGACATTCATCAATATCTTCACAAGTTGCCCCATTTCCAGTAAATCCAGAATTACAAGTGCATACAAAACTGACAACTGTATTGTTGCAAGTTGCATTGCCATGGCAGTTGTTTTCATTGAGATGACATTCATCAATATCTTCACAAGTTGCCCCATTTCCAGTAAATCCAGAATTACAAGTGCATACAAAACTGACAACTGTATTGTTGCAAGTTGCATTGCCATGGCAGTTGTTTTCATTGAGATGACATTCATCAATATCTTCACAAGTTGCCCCATTTCCAGTAAATCCAGAATTACAAGTGCATACAAAACTGACAACTGTATTGTTGCAAGTTGCATTGCCATGGCAGTTGTTTTCATTGAGATGACATTCATCAATATCTTCACAAGTTGCCCCATTTCCAGTAAATCCAGAATTACAAGTGCATACAAAACTGACAACTGTATTGTTGCAAGTTGCATTGCCATGGCAGTTGTTTTCATTGAGATGACATTCATCAATATCTTCACAAGTTGCCCCATTTCCAGTAAATCCAGAATTACAAGTGCATACAAAACTGACAACTGTATTGTTGCAAGTTGCATTGCCATGGCAGTTGTTTTCATTGAGATGACATTCATCAATATCTTCACAAGTTGCCCCATTTCCAGTAAATCCAGAATTACAAGTGCATACAAAACTGACAACTGTATTGTTGCAAGTTGCATTGCCATGGCAGTTGTTTTCATTGAGATGACATTCATCAATATCTTCACAAGTTGCCCCATTTCCAGTAAATCCAGAATTACAAGTGCATACAAAACTGACAACTGTATTGTTGCAAGTTGCATTGCCATGGCAGTTGTTTTCATTGAGATGACATTCATCAATATCTTCACAAGTTGCCCCATTTCCAGTAAATCCAGAATTACAAGTGCATACAAAACTGACAACTGTATTGTTGCAAGTTGCATTGCCATGGCAGTTGTTTTCATTGAGATGACATTCATCAATATCTTCACAAGTTGCCCCATTTCCAGTAAATCCAGAATTACAAGTGCATACAAAACTGACAACTGTATTGTTGCAAGTTGCATTGCCATGGCAGTTGTTTTCATTGAGATGACATTCATCAATATCTTCACAAGTTGCCCCATTTCCAGTAAATCCAGAATTACAAGTGCATACAAAACTGACAACTGTATTGTTGCAAGTTGCATTGCCATGGCAGTTGTTTTCATTGAGATGACATTCATCAATATCTTCACAAGTTGCCCCATTTCCAGTAAATCCAGAATTACAAGTGCATACAAAACTGACAACTGTATTGTTGCAAGTTGCATTGCCATGGCAGTTGTTTTCATTGAGATGACATTCATCAATATCTTCACAAGTTGCCCCATTTCCAGTAAATCCAGAATTACAAGTGCATACAAAACTGACAACTGTATTGTTGCAAGTTGCATTGCCATGGCAGTTGTTTTCATTGAGATGACATTCATCAATATCTTCACAAGTTGCCCCATTTCCAGTAAATCCAGAATTACAAGTGCATACAAAACTGACAACTGTATTGTTGCAAGTTGCATTGCCATGGCAGTTGTTTTCATTGAGATGACATTCATCAATATCTTCACAAGTTGCCCCATTTCCAGTAAATCCAGAATTACAAGTGCATACAAAACTGACAACTGTATTGTTGCAAGTTGCATTGCCATGGCAGTTGTTTTCATTGAGATGACATTCATCAATATCTTCACAAGTTGCCCCATTTCCAGTAAATCCAGAATTACAAGTGCATACAAAACTGACAACTGTATTGTTGCAAGTTGCATTGCCATGGCAGTTGTTTTCATTGAGATGACATTCATCAATATCTTCACAAGTTGCCCCATTTCCAGTAAATCCAGAATTACAAGTGCATACAAAACTGACAACTGTATTGTTGCAAGTTGCATTGCCATGGCAGTTGTTTTCATTGAGATGACATTCATCAATATCTTCACAAGTTGCCCCATTTCCAGTAAATCCAGAATTACAAGTGCATACAAAACTGACAACTGTATTGTTGCAAGTTGCATTGCCATGGCAGTTGTTTTCATTGAGATGACATTCATCAATATCTTCACAAGCTGTTCCATTTCCAGTAAATCCAGAATTACAAGTGCAAATATAACTGCCAACTGTATTATTGCAATTTGCATTGCCTTGGCAGTTGTCTTCATGTATATGACATTCATCAACATCTTCGCAAGTTGTCCCATTTCCAGTGAATCCAGAATTACAATTGCAAAGAAACCTGCCAACTGTATTATTGCAAGTTGCATTGCCATGGCAGTTGTCTTCATTCTGATGACATTCATCAATATCTTCACAGGTTGTCCCATTTCCAGTAAATCCAGAATTACAAGTGCATGCAAAACTGCCAACTGTATTATTGCAAGTTGCGTTGCCATGACAGTTGTCTTTAGTCAGATGACATTCATCAATATCTTCACAAGTTGTTCCATTTCCAATAAATCCAGAATTACAAGTGCATACAAAACTGCTAACTGTATTATTGCAAGTTGCATTGCCATGGCAGTTGTCTTTATTCAGTGACATTCATCAATATCTTCACAAGTTGTTCCATTTCCAGTAAATCCAGAATTACAAGTGCATAGATAACTGCCAACTGTATTATTGCAAGTTGCATTGCCATGGCAGTTGTCTTCATTCAGTGACATTCATCAATATCTTCACAAGTTGTTCCATTTCCAGTAAATCCAGAATTACAAGAGCAAAGATAACTGCCAACTGTATTGTTGCAAGTTGCATTGCCATGGCAGTTGTCTTTATTAAGATTACATTCATCAATATCTTCACAAGTTGATCTATTTCCAGTGAATCCAGAATTACAAGTGCATACAAAACTGCCAACTGTATTATTGCAAGTTGCATTGCCATGACAGTTGTCTTCATTCAGATGACATTCATCGATATCTTCACAAGTTGTTCCATTTCCAGTATGTCCAGAATTACAAGTGCAAAGAAACCTACCAACTGTATTATTGCAAGTTGCATTGCCATGACAGTTGTCTTCATTCAGATGACATTCATCGATATCTTCACAAGTTGTTCCATTTCCAGTATGTCCAGAATTACAAGTGCAAAGAAACCTACCAACTGTATTATTGCAAGTTGCATTGCCATGACAGTTGTCTTCATTCAGATGACATTCATCGATATCTTCACAAGTTGTTCCATTTCCAGTATGTCCAGAATTACAAGTGCAAAGAAACCTACCAACTGTATTATTGCAAGTTGCATTGCCATGACAGTTGTCTTCATTCAGATGACATTCATCGATATCTTCACAAGTTGTTCCATTTCCAGTATGTCCAGAATTACAAGTGCAAAGAAACCTACCAACTGTATTATTGCAAGTTGCATTGCCATGACAGTTGTCTTCATTCAGATGACATTCATCGATATCTTCACAAGTTGTTCCATTTCCAGTATGTCCAGAATTACAAGTGCAAAGAAACCTACCAACTGTATTATTGCAAGTTGCATTGCCATGACAGTTGTCTTCATTCAGATGACATTCATCGATATCTTCACAAGTTGTTCCATTTCCAGTATGTCCAGAATTACAAGTGCAAAGAAACCTACCAACTGTATTATTGCAAGTTGCATTGCCATGACAGTTGTCTTCATTCAGATGACATTCATCGATATCTTCACAAGTTGTTCCATTTCCAGTATGTCCAGAATTACAAGTGCAAAGAAACCTACCAACTGTATTATTGCAAGTTGCATTGCCATGACAGTTGTCTTCATTCAGATGACATTCATCGATATCTTCACAAGTTGTTCCATTTCCAGTATGTCCAGAATTACAAGTGCAAAGAAACCTACCAACTGTATTATTGCAAGTTGCATTGCCATGACAGTTGTCTTCATTCAGATGACATTCATCGATATCTTCACAAGTTGTTCCATTTCCAGTATGTCCAGAATTACAAGTGCAAAGAAACCTACCAACTGTATTATTGCAAGTTGCATTGCCATGACAGTTGTCTTCATTCAGATGACATTCATCGATATCTTCACAAGTTGTTCCATTTCCAGTATGTCCAGAATTACAAGTGCAAAGAAACCTACCAACTGTATTATTGCAAGTTGCATTGCCATGACAGTTGTCTTCATTCAGATGACATTCATCGATATCTTCACAAGTTGTTCCATTTCCAGTATGTCCAGAATTACAAGTGCAAAGAAACCTACCAACTGTATTATTGCAAGTTGCATTGCCATGACAGTTGTCTTCATTCAGATGACATTCATCGATATCTTCACAAGTTGTTCCATTTCCAGTATGTCCAGAATTACAAGTGCAAAGAAACCTACCAACTGTATTATTGCAAGTTGCATTGCCATGACAGTTGTCTTCATTCAGATGACATTCATCGATATCTTCACAAGTTGTTCCATTTCCAGTATGTCCAGAATTACAAGTGCAAAGAAACCTACCAACTGTATTATTGCAAGTTGCATTGCCATGACAGTTGTCTTCATTCAGATGACATTCATCGATATCTTCACAAGTTGTTCCATTTCCAGTATGTCCAGAATTACAAGTGCAAAGAAACCTACCAACTGTATTATTGCAAGTTGCATTGCCATGACAGTTGTCTTCATTCAGATGACATTCATCGATATCTTCACAAGTTGTTCCATTTCCAGTATGTCCAGAATTACAAGTGCAAAGAAACCTACCAACTGTATTATTGCAAGTTGCATTGCCATGACAGTTGTCTTCATTCAGATGACATTCATCGATATCTTCACAAGTTGTTCCATTTCCAGTATGTCCAGAATTACAAGTGCAAAGAAACCTACCAACTGTATTATTGCAAGTTGCATTGCCATGACAGTTGTCTTCATTCAGATGACATTCATCGATATCTTCACAAGTTGTTCCATTTCCAGTATGTCCAGAATTACAAGTGCAAAGAAACCTACCAACTGTATTATTGCAAGTTGCATTGCCATGACAGTTGTCTTCATTCAGATGACATTCATCGATATCTTCACAAGTTGTTCCATTTCCAGTATGTCCAGAATTACAAGTGCAAAGAAACCTACCAACTGTATTATTGCAAGTTGCATTGCCATGACAGTTGTCTTCATTCAGATGACATTCATCGATATCTTCACAAGTTGTTCCATTTCCAGTATGTCCAGAATTACAAGTGCAAAGAAACCTACCAACTGTATTATTGCAAGTTGCATTGCCATGACAGTTGTCTTCATTCAGATGACATTCATCGATATCTTCACAAGTTGTTCCATTTCCAGTATGTCCAGAATTACAAGTGCAAAGAAACCTACCAACTGTATTATTGCAAGTTGCATTGCCATGACAGTTGTCTTCATTCAGATGACATTCATCGATATCTTCACAAGTTGTTCCATTTCCAGTATGTCCAGAATTACAAGTGCAAAGAAACCTACCAACTGTATTATTGCAAGTTGCATTGCCATGACAGTTGTCTTCATTCAGATGACATTCATCGATATCTTCACAAGTTGTTCCATTTCCAGTATGTCCAGAATTACAAGTGCAAAGAAACCTACCAACTGTATTATTGCAAGTTGCATTGCCATGACAGTTGTCTTCATTCAGATGACATTCATCGATATCTTCACAAGTTGTTCCATTTCCAGTATGTCCAGAATTACAAGTGCAAAGAAACCTACCAACTGTATTATTGCAAGTTGCATTGCCATGACAGTTGTCTTCATTCAGATGACATTCATCGATATCTTCACAAGTTGTTCCATTTCCAGTATGTCCAGAATTACAAGTGCAAAGAAACCTACCAACTGTATTATTGCAAGTTGCATTGCCATGACAGTTGTCTTCATTCAGATGACATTCAACAATATCTTCACAAGCTGCTCCATTTCCAGTAAATCCAGAATTACAGGAGCAAACAAAACTGCCAACTGTATTATTACAAGTTGCATTGCCATGGCAGTTGTCTTCATTCAGATGGCATTCATCAATATCTCCACAAGTTGTTCCATTTCCAGTAAATCCAGAAATACAAGTGCAAACAAAACTGCCAACTGTATTATTGCAAGTTGCATTGCCATGGCAGTTGTCTCCATTCAGATGACATTCATCAATATCTTCACAACTTGTTCCATTTCCAGTAAATCCAGAATTACAAGTGCAAACAAATTTTCCAACAGTATTGTTACAAGTAGCATTTCCATGACAGTTCACTGCATTTAGAGTATATTCATCATTAATGTTCCAATATTAGTAAAATGAATAATCACAGATGCAATTTTAATGTCTGGTGTGTATGTTTACTTTAAAATATTTCATAAATATTCAATAATTTTTGGTAAAGCAAATAAAGTTGTTATGTTTCACTGAGCACTAACAAGTTTTGCGAGTATTGGTAGTGTGAGTTCCATTTTTTATGATTACTTGGAACTATTAATTTCACATATTTTTAAAATTAAAGAAGCATGTTTCTTATTGTGATCTACTGTAAACATATCTGCATGATCAACTTTTGTTGTTGTTCATTTTGATGCAAGGTACTGCTTGTCCTTAGGTCATTTATACTAATGCCACAACTTCAAAAAATCTTGGTGCATGATTATTTGTCACTTGGTTAGTTATAACAAGTTCTGCACATAAACGGTTTCTTTCAATTTTGAAAACATTAGTGTTTGTAAATTTACATTTTTGTGATTGCAACGTGACTAATAAGTCTGATTAAGTGTTTTACTTTTAGCATTGGTAACTCTAGAACAGTGGTTCTCAAACTGTGGTACGCGTACCACTAGTGGTACGCCAGGACTTTTCAGGTGGTACGCGAGCAGCTTTCTATCATACCTAATTTAAGTCTGATCTAAAATTGCAACTCAACTGACCCAATTACTCAGTCCTGGTTTGGGCGAAACTCGTGTCTTGTACAGTCTTTTGAAATTACGAAATATGATAGACTATGTCAGGGCGAGAAAATGGCCCTATTTCTTGGTCTATCCATTCAAACAGGGTTTAGGAGGTGGTACGCAGCGATAAAGAAATTTGTCAGGTGGTACGCGGTCCGTATAAGATTGAGAATCACTGCTCTAGAAACACTATTTACCTGCAGACAGTTGTGTTGCTGGTTCACCCATTGTCACAAATTGGGTAATTTCTGCAAAAAAGATAGTAAAGAAACAATTTTGAAACAACCTAGTAATACACTGCATCAATTATTATATGTTTACCCATTGTTTCTGTTTGGGCAGATCCTTCAGTAAATTCTGCGACTTCAAAACAGAGAGTGGTATATATCAGCATCAATGAAAGCAATTAAAATTATCAAAAAAGATCATGATTAATCTCACCTTTTGCACTTTGTGTTACATGTTCTGTTGTTCTATATATTTCTGTAGAACAAATCACAAAATGTATGAAAACAACAAAAATAATATTGTGTATGATCATAAGTTTCCATGTATTAAATATTAGAGTAAATGCAACAATTGGAATATTAGTTAATCTAAAATCAACCTGTTTTGCTATTTTTTTCATTCAAATAGTTTAAATTTGATACATTTTTTTTACCTGCAGATGTTTGTGAAGTCGTCTCACCAATTGTCACAACTTCGGTATTTTCTACAAACAAGACATACAAGTTTTTTTTATCTAATATTTTTGAGCAGTATAAGTTTTGTTGTTTGTATGCTTATTTTATTGCATTGAATAAAACAGTGGCACCAGATAAATCTTTGAGGGTGTTAGACCAGTGGTTCTCAACCGCCGGTCCGTGGACCGGTGCCGGTCCCCGTCAATTTTCCTGTTGGTCCACCAAATATACTATTTTTTTATCTCAATTGCAAAATACAAGATCTTGAAGGATGAGAAATCGTGTGGAAGTCAATGCTCTACTTCGCCGTGCAGAAACTTCATTAGAACCGCGTTTAACACGTATGATATCAAACAGACAGCAGCAAACTTCTCATTAAATTTAATTTTTCATGCTCTTTTTGAATTACATATTTTTGTCGTAATACATTTTGGGTTGATTTTGAAAATCCACCGGTCCGCAAAATTTGTTTTGAAAGTTTACCGGTCCGTGAGCTCAAAAGGTTGAGAACCACTGTGTTAGACTGATACACAACATTATTTTGTCCACAGTTAAGTTTTATATGCTACAATTAACTATTTTAATTGATTATTACTTGTAAACAAACATATAATGTTTTTGATTTTCAGTTGACTCTGCAACTAATAAAATTATACTGGTGTCTGCAAAACCACCATTCATGTTACAAACATGATTTGTTCACTATATTAGATATTATATGAAATAAAATAATGAATAGTTTGTTTTATTTGAAGAGAATAATAAAATACCCATATTTTCTGTTTGACCAGATCCTTCAGTTAATTCTGCTGCTGTAAAATAAATAAAACTTAAATGTGGTATAGTTTAGCAACAATGTCAAGACTGTTAGATATATTTGAGAATGGACTCCCTTGGAAAGAAGGAAAAACGGGTTTAGCAAACACCAATCTACCCTATGCATCGAGTATCTTTTGCAAGTACATAGAGTAATTGGTCATGAGGAAGACATCAAATTTTTGACATTGTTTGGTAACAACAAATTTGTTGGAATGTTATTTATTAATGTTTTGAAAATAAATCTGATTTGTTTGTTTTTCTGATTAAAAGTTGAGTTGGATTGATGCTGAATAGAGGTTAAATTTGAACACAATTTGAAGAAAATCGTTGTAACAGTGATTTTGTTATAAATGTATGTACAAGTACACAATCTTTTTTTTAAAAATACCTGTTGTGCTTAAGGTTTATAGGTAAGTTGCTGGGGTTGTAACCAAATCAAACAATTCTGGAAGACCACATATAATAAGATATATAAAATAACTACAAGTTAATTTTATTTTTGTCTGTGTAATGATTTTTTTTTTTTTTGTACAAACCACTTTAACTGACCTAAAACTAAAACAGGCTGGTTTACTTTTTCAGTGTTATGTTTAGTAACATCATTTACCGGTGTACGTTAGTGTAGTACACATGGTCACATATTCAGTACTTTCTGCAAATAAGATATTGACAGACAATCTACTTGCAACAGCAATAAATATTTGTTTGGCCAGATCCTTCAGTTGTGTCTGTGACTGTTAACCAGTAATTTGTCACCATTAATGACAAAAATTAAAATTCATCCATTGGAACATTGAAATTGACCTGTTGTGCTTAGTTTTCTGACTTTAATATTTTCAATTTTAGATACTCTCCTTACCTGCGGATGTTTGTGTTGTTGATCCTACCATTGGCACAACTTCAGTACTTGCTGAAAAACAATACATGGACAAACTATTTGCAAAATCTGGGAAATTTAACCAGTAGGTGGTTAAATTTATGCCTGTGTGTCAATCTTGTGCATGTTTTTTGAGTTGAGTTAAATGTATTTCACTTGGTGAAAGAAAAGATGGGAACACAATTGCACTAATAAATTTGCTAAATTTGCATTCCCCCACTTTTGTTTCAGGTGCAGACAATGCTTTATATTTACCCATTGTTTCGGTTTGGCCAGATCCTTCAGTTGATTCTGCTACTGTGAAACAGATAAAATCATATGTAAGCATCTATTTTAACAATAAAAAGCAATACAAAAATTATCTGTCATTAAGTGTTTTTACAGTTGATGAGCAGTAACAAAATCTCCCCAAGTTAATAAAACAAAAGTTGCAGTGTTTATAAACACTACTATATTTTTTTCTGCACATTTTTTATACACTGTGTTAGACTGATACACAACATTATTTTGTCCACAGTTAAGTTTGGGGGGGGGGGTTACTAAAAAGGAACATTTAAATGCATGTCAATTAAAGACAACAAACAATTATGGACACTTTAAAAACACTCTTTTGGTGTGTATCATATATGTTTTCATTTTTACAAACAACTTTATTTGACTTGAAACACATTTGTGCTGAGCTTTCTTCAAACTGCTATACATCATTTACCTGCAGAAGTTTCTGTAGTTGGCACAAAAATAGTACTTTCTGCAAAACAAAATGTTAACACAGAAATTTTAGATGAACATTTACATGTTCTGTTGTTCTATACATTTCTGTAGAAAAAAAACGCAAAATATATGAAAACAATATTATATGATTCTGTATGATTATAACAACAATTGGAATATTATTTAATCTAAAATCTGTTTTTTTTTTTCACTCAAATAGTTTTAATTTGATACATTTTGTTTACCTGCAGATGTTAGTGAAGTTGGTTCACCAGTTGTCACAACTTCAGTATTTCCTGCAAACAACAAACACATTTGTGCTGAGAACTCGCAAATTTAACACAATAAATATGACTCATAAATTTACCTATTGTTTCTGTTTGACCAGATCCTTCACTTGATTCTGTAACTGCTAAACAAATAGTAATTTAGCATTTGTATTTAACATTTTCAATAATTTAAACCAAACAGGAAATAAAACTGTAACACTTGCCTTCAGTGCTCTGGGCTACATATGTTGTTGTGGTATAGATTCCTGTAAACAAGTTAAATTCAAGATATCCGCAAAACAACAAAAGTATATTTTAACATAAATTCATGTGCTTTTTAACATGACTCCATGTAATTTTTAAAACTTGAATTAAACCAAAACATATCTGCTAAGCCAGGGATCAGTAACCTATTGCATTTTGCTGTATCCTGAATTACATGGAATTTCAAAATACAAAATACTTCACTTGTCAAAATCTTTATGTGCAATAGTGACTTAGTTGAGCTGATTTTAAGAATAATAAGAAATAGACAGATTTGCCGATATAGGCTGGTTTTAGGACTATTACACCAGCTCAAATGCAAAGCAAGTATGCATCAACAGTTTAAATGAAATAAAATGCCATTAACCTGCAGAAGTTTGTGTATCTGTTTCACTCATAGCCACAACTTCAGTATTTTCTAGAAAACAGAATAATATTTTTTACAAAGTGTAGACATTTTTGGCTCTAAACTGTGTTTTAATGTTTATGCAATATATTAACTGCTTTGAAATATGAAATTTATGATTGGTTTAGGAATGCTTGATGCTACACTATAGGAATTACAGTGTAGAAACAAAATCTTAATATTTCACCTGTTATGGTTGATTCTATATGTTTATTTTTCTATACCTATAATTGTTCTATACCGTGATTATCAAACAAGTCATGCTGCACAAAACATATTTTTCTTGATATGTATGTAATTATTGTCTCAACTTGTTTCAATGCTTAATTAATACACACATTAACAGTGATGGCATTATTGCAAATTTATTTTGTTTGTACAGAACTCACCCATTTTATCTGTTTGGCCAGACCCTTCAGTAGATTCTGTGACTCCAAAAACAAATAATTACAGGCATGATGTAATTGAATGAAAACATTAGTTTTGGCATAACTAACCTCTTGTGCTTTGAATAGTACTCTGTTCTGTTGTTGTATTGGTTCCTGCAAAAAAAAAACGTTCCAAAATATCACCAAAATAAGAAGTAATTGTGCTTTTAAACCTGATGGTGTTTGAATATTTGTGTTGGAAAATGTAACAACTGAATTTGTTGTGCTTGATGTTGTTTGATCTGTTGCTGTGACAACTTCTGTGGTTGTTACTGAACCAATTGCTTCTGTATGATGTAAATGCACAGAATAACAACTGCTAAATCAAAATATGGCAACACAAAGTGGACATTGAAGTAAAATCTGTTGAAACTTTGTAGTTACCTGTAGTTTCAGTAATGCTATATCCATCAGTTGATTCCGTCACTGTGAAATAAATAGGAATATAAATAAGCAACAATGGCAATGATTTAAACTAAGGAAAAACAGAAAAAAACTTAAACTAAGGAAAAATAAAAATGTGTTTATTCCAGTACTCAAAGTTTATGTATGTCTTTGTGCTATGTCAACACCTGAATGATTTTGTCTATACGGTTCAACCCTTGCACCCATAACACAAAGTTCTTAAATCGTAGAACCTTATTGATTGAAAAGACATGCACTGTTTGCAAAATAATTTTTGTGTTGTTACGTTCTAGCATTTGCACAAATTTATGTAATGGTGGAAACCCTAGCCACTTTATAAATATGCCTGTTTTGTATGTTCTCTCCCCCTTTTACATGACTCAGACATGGAACCGCTGCCTGTGTCAACTACTTTGTGATACTGTAGTAATTTGATTTACTGTTTTTGACAATAAACAGTGATAAAGGAATACCAAAACAGACTATTCACTAAAAAACACAACTAAGAATTGCAACAGTATTTCCAACACTTGCAGTCATAGCCCACTTTTTATTTTTAAATGTCGCTGTGCAGTTTTTTACTGGCATATTATTTTGTTCATTTGAATCAAATAGCTTTTAACCAAAAAAATACATACTTTTTGTTTGGGATTTAAATTTATTTGTGTTTTAATAACATGGTGCATTCTTCTCAAACTCTGTCTATTTAATCAACTGGTCTGTTAAGCATGCGTTTGTGTGAGTTTAGCACAGTAGTTTGTGACACATGGTAATTTGTTTTTGCAAACACAATTCCAAAAAAGTGTTTAGGCTATGGTTTGCTACAATTGAATATTTTATGTAATATAAAACAAAGTTACCTGTGGTGGTTTGAGAATTAGGTGAAGACGTATTGCTGGTAGCTGAATAAAAACATTTAAATAGTTGTAAAAATAATAACAATCATATACACGATACACACATAAAGGTAGACACCAAAAAAATTGTCCTCCATTAATTTCAATTTTTGAAAAGGGTAAAACAGGTTACATCCTGCGCAAAAAATAGTAAGAATACGATTGGCAAGTTTTTCATTACTTGTGAGTTTTTTTATTTATGTTTTGATGTTCCATGAAACTTTTTGTTGTGGTATTTAAAATACTACTTTTTTTGGACATTCACTTTATGTAACCATTTTTTTGCATTTGCTACTAGGCAAGTGTTTGTCAATGTCCTCCATATACGATTACGAGGCACCACCAAAGGTTTAAATTGTTTGGCGGGAATTCCCCATGGGAACATTTTGGTTCGTGTGACCATAGATAACTTAACTGACATGTGGATATAGAATAAAAAATTTCAAACAAACAAGATTCAAAACAGAAGAATAGCTTTGGACTTTACGACACTAAATGATTTACAAAAGAGATATGACAATCGGTGTGTCAAATGCCGACAGCCGTTCAAAACTGAGTTTCAAAAATGACGGTAATAAATAGATATGATTAAAATCCGTAAAATATAAAGAGTTCCGTAAAAATACGTTTACGGGAACACCCTGGATAAAGAGGTAGAGCTACTAACACTGAGCTTCACCTTTGGCCCGACCTGAGAACTTCTGGTAGGTGGCGCAACAGAGCATAGGCGTTTATGGTGCTGTTACAGCAATTTGGGTTTATGGTAAGAATAATTGCTGAGTCAGCACCATAAACGCCTATGCTCTTTTGCGCCACCTACCAGAAGTTCTCAGGTCGGGCCAAAGGTGAAGCTCAGTGTTAGTAGCTCTACCGGATAAAGAGTACGATCTTATTCTAGAATATTGTGGTAATATTGATAACGCCTCCCGTACAAAGAAGTATTTCGTTTTGTAGCAAGTTTTGTTTATTTAAATTAGTAACTTTAACTTGTTTTGTAAAGGTGTAGTTGAACCGCGGTTGGCTTAATGTATCATTTCAAAGATAAAAGTAATACACTAAGTTATTATCTATAACTTTACTAGTTGTTATAATTTCAGCCATCAAGCAATCAGTTGATCGTTTCATGTTAATTTAGTTGCCACCACAGGGTTGGGGTTACAATAGCTAGCCTTTAATTGTACACATGATATTGAGCACAAATTTTAGAAAAAAACAAAATAAGAGCAGATTTAATAGAGATGAGTAAAATTACAAAATGCGTTATTTTGGTACAATTCATCTATTTGTATTGGAACACTATATTCGGATATATTCAAAAGTTTAACGATCTATTCATGTTCTTCAATGCGGTTTTATGACGTAATACATTATAACTTAAAAAAATCAGTGGCTGTACATTTAATCAAAAACAATTCAACTCAACTAAGTAGCCTACAAGGATCGTCAAACGCCGAGTCGTGAGGGGTTTGCTATGAGCTCGGAAATTACGAGACTTAACAGGAAACAATACGGATGTCATTGACTATAATCACTCATAAGTGGTAGCTTGTAGTGGAAAGAAATCAACTTGTCAGTAAATTTGTATCATGACTATAGATTAGTAATGAACTTGCAAGTACCGGACGTATTCCATATACCAGTGAAGGTCGGTCGGCATAAAAAATGTCCCGTGCTTAGCCAGCCTTGGCCTGTCGTGGGTTTTTAAGCAAAATCTTGAGCGGTATCGTTTGTTAGTCGTTTAAGATGAGCATAAATTTATGACTGGGTTCAGCATTGAAGCATCAATGTAGACCAGCGATCGTGTCATACTAATCTATGAGACGTTATACTGAATGAAGAGTTCTTGCCGCCGGTCCAAATCCCACCGTAGGCAAAGTTTGCCTAGCGCATGGTTTGCCATTTGGAAATGATTTGGCAACAGGCTTATTTGGGTATAACGCCTCCAATGGGCCTAGTCTATACTCTGATTTTTAGTCATACATTGCGTATTGGGGCACCTACCTACGTTTACGAACATAACCGACAAAATAAATGAATGCCATTTTTAATTAGTACTTACCGATTTCAAAGTTTCCGAGCAACAGTACAAATAAAAGCAGAGGAGCAAATATATGCGCCATCGCACCCGTTTGCAATTAAATGTCTACTAATGTTCTCGACGCATTGTGTCGTGTTTAAACACGTAGAAAACCTACGGATTTTGGAAATTTGCAACCTACCTTTTTGTGGCTTCCTGAATTTGGTGATTCAGCCTTGCTTTTACGTCACCATGTCAACAACGCGTCATGCTAAACTCTGGCGCACGATGATTCGACTGAACAGCTGTTAATGTAACTACGCGCGTTGCTTATTGTTTCTTCTGCGCTGTGTTAACCGAAAAACGTCAGAATATATTTTTACACACAACATAGTTTTTACTGTAATGTCGAATAGCGTTATAGTACATCTACGGCAAAACACGGATGATGTGAAACGAAATAGACAAAATTTAAAATTTAACTCTTACAACAACGAAGAAAGTCATCGGCGTTACAAGATTCGACAAATTGCTGTCTATAGATACAGATTGGGAATTAAAGCTTTTTATGGAGCTTTTTCCATGCCNTGGGCCTGGCGTACTGTGATTTATATGTGAGTGTGCCGTGATCGCTGGTCTGCATATAGACGCTTCAGGGCTGATCCCAGTTATGAATGAATTTATGTTCATCTTTCTTAACTTTTTCTCTTTAAGTTATAAATTTTTTTAGGGCATATGTGCAAAGTTATAAAGTCATAGCGCCCTATAACTGAGCTGCTAGGCTTTTTATTAAAAACACCATAGGTTGTGCGTAACATTCTATAATAGGAATATGATTTTTTTATACATCGAACGAAATGGAAATGCTATATCGTCGAAAACTTAATAAGTTTAACACGTTTCCCGCCGTAGCATAATACACTCTTAATTGCACGCGAAAATGAAAACGTTAATGTAAACATTATACGCAGTAATATGATAGCCGGCGTCCAACAAACAGTCTTGAATTAATAATCGGTAGATGTCTCCTCTTTCACTGATAAGATGAAAACAATTTTACGTAGACATATTTTGCATCCTTGTGACAGAATTTAAGTTGTTTTATACGATAATCGATGTTTCCTTCACTGTTTCAGCTATAACAACCATATCAGCAATAACTTAGTAACGATTTCTTATAAATGTTTCGCCAGTTGAATATCACAGCAACCATAAAGTATTATAGACCACACAGGATAGGTTAATCCACATTCACCAACCTCTGCTGGAATGGTAAGTTAGCACACACAAATGACACAAACTATAGTTTGGATACACGCAACATTGTGATACCGGAATAGGAATTGTGTGTTGAATATACGATAATAATGCACTCGAATGCTAACTCCCACGGGTAAATCAATGCACTCGTGCCATTTAACGTACGTGAGCTGTTCTAATACGGCAATCTTTTGGAATTGAGTTTTTAACTATTTGTGGCTGTGACAGTCTTTTAATCCAAAAATATATTAATTTTTTTAAAAAAGAAAAGAAGTATGTGAAGGAAGAAAAAAGACGAAGGAAAAAATTGTGTCAATTACTATTCCCCCCCCCCCCCCCCCCCCCCCCCCCCCATAACCTTGTAGAGTTGCGCATTTGATTCCGGCTTGTTGATTGTGTAGTGCAATTGTGGCGCTATGTGTCTCTTACACCGAGCAAAATAAACTCAACCAAACCAATAGTTTAATCGAAAAGTAAGAAAAACTCAAACAAACACAAACAAGCCCAAGACACGGAATTTACATACGAAATGACCGATACTGTAGGTGTAGGGCAATGGTTCTCGACCCTTGTTTTGTCGGGACCAAAGTTTTTCAAGTGTGTATAAGGAGTCGCATGAAACGATTTAAAAAAGAATGCACGATAACAGCGGGGAAACAACGAGAATCTAAAAAGCGGCAGAATACTTACAGACTCCGACTTCCGAGACACAATACAATAAACAATTACCTTTGTAGGCAATAATTCTTGGTAAAATATCGATTGTGTTAAATAATGATAGTGTTTAAATATGCTACATTGTAACCTTTTAAAAATAGTCAATTTTGAAACATCGATTTTCTTTCTGTTGTTGCTTTTGTGGTAGAAGGCCTGGTGAGGGTAGAACAACTAACGTAAGAACTCGCAGTAGTCAGGTTTTAGAGAAAGTAATTTGCAGGAGTTTGCTGATTCAGAAATTATTGTTGTTGAGATATGTATTTGCCATTTTTGGTTATCTTGGGATTTTTGTTGGGTGAACCTTGGATATCTTAAAATTCCTGATTGGAAGCCCCGAGAGTCGGGTGTTCACAGTGGTTCACATTCAAAATTTTTGTCAGCCGGTTCTATCACAAAAGTTTCGCTGATCTCCTAGAATTTTGTGAGACGGTTCTACAGAAGCCGGCTGAATCCCATGCGAGCCGGCTGAATCCCACCACTATGTGTTCATGTATGCAGTGGATTTATGCAGTGGAGTGGCAGCCCTGGTTGGAAGCCCCGAGAGTAGGGTGTTCATGTGTGCAGTGGATTTATCAAGGTTCTAAGCGTTGTGGTGGGATAATTTGAACTCAAGGTTTGTGACAGGTCAGATTTGTTTCTTAATGTACAGCATTACTAAACATTAAAAAGCACTGCTTTTTATGTTAGGTGGTGATGGTAAGACCATGTCTCATTTGTTTGAAAAATATTAAAAACTCTCATTTCCAAAACTTGTTTTGATTATAAATATAAATAGATTATGACATGGTTAATAGCGAGATTTTAATTATTCTATAATGTTTACATTTTATCTGTTTACCTAAAAAGATTTAGCAAAAAATCTTATCCCAAAACTTAACTCAAGCTTTTTCTAATTGTTTAGACTACTGTAACCACGTATTTGGGTTTAGTGGAACACATAACTCAAAGCAATATCTTTTACCAAACTTCATATGAATCAGGGGTTAGTTTTTACTGCATAAAATTTTTTTAAGAGTTTGATTGCTGGTGCTATGGTTTGCCATCAAGACCAAAATTTAAATGCACCTTACTTAATGTTTGTTTCTTAGGCTTGATTTGTATCTGCCCCCAAAATTACTGGTTGAAATTAAACCAAAATTCCCAAAGCCAATTTTATATGAACAGCATGATTCATATCTCCCATTAACTTTTTACTTTTTATTCTGAATAACAGTTACATCTCGCATCTTAAGTTGCAATTAGACATACAATGATAACATCAAGTAATAGGTTGAAACATTTTTCTGTTAAACATGAAAAACACTAGACAATGAAAAGTATTCAGTTGTTCACACATTTGCACAACAATTCAAGTCACCACATACACCATATAATTGCTTCAATGAAAAGGTGAGCAATGTAGAAAAATGATTATGGTTCTGTTTTGTGTATTGCTTGTCACAATTTTACAATTTACTTGTCACAAGAAAGTAAGTGCTAATAAAAATTTTTATCAATGTGAAATCATACATATACAATAAAAAGGTGTATTCAATACCCCACGATAAAACACTTTACAAGCAGTTCAAGTTTTATCTAATATTGTCGTTTTTTTATATTTACCAATGCTAGGGCACAGTTTGGGCTACAAACTGAAAGATGGCAATTGACAATGTAAAACAGTAAATCCAAAAGTACACTGCATCAGAAAATGCCATGGGGTAAAAGAAGAAAATAAAAACAATAAATTTAAAGCTAAGATGAACATGTTCATACTGGGATCAGCCCTTATGCCATACATATCGATAAATCATAGTATGCCAGGCCTATTAAAGGCCTGTACTAAATCAGCTGGTCTCCCAAACATTGCCATATGTCAAGGCACAGGCTAGACAAAAAAATGATTCGGTTCACACCTAATAGGCCTGGCGTACTATAAAGAAATTAAAAGTTGACCAACTCAAGAACATGAGTGAAAAATATTGTGGTGATGATGATAATGATGTTTGTTGATATTGAAGTGTATGGTCCATAAAAAGCAGAAAAGCTTGCCATGTTACACAATGGGAATTTCCGGTTTGGACAAACTAAAAAAATGGCATGGTTAACTTGTCATTGTGTTTACTATTAAATAAGCTTCAATCAGACAAAAAACAGCGAAAATATTCTTAAACCACATATATATACATACCAATCTGTTGACATTGTGGGCTAGTTGTCCATTCTCCACTGTCCTGACAAGTTATTGTAGCTGATCCAACAATTTTATACCCAGCATTACAAGTATATGTGACAACATTGTTGGTTATTAGGGTGTATGGTCCAGAACTTGGTGAAAAAATCGCCATGTTGCTAATGCTGGAAGGGTTGGTACAAACTGAAAAGGGAATGTTTTTAGCTGTTTGCTGTCTAAATTTTCTTTAACCCTGCACAATGCTAATGTGAAACTGTTTGCACATACCCATCTGTTCACATTGTGGGCTAGTTGTCCATCTCCCAGTATTTTGACATGTTATTGTTGCAGATCCATCAATTTTATATCCAGCATTACAAGTGTACATGACAAGGTTGTTGGATATTGGAGTGTAAGGTCCAGAATTTGGTGTGAAACTTGCCATGTTGCTTATGCTGGAAGGATTTTGACAAACTAAAAAAATATAGCACTTTATGTGTTTACCATTATTATTTACTAATATACCAGCAAATTTGTAATATGTTTCTTTATGTACGCACCAATTTGTTGACATTGAGGGCTAGTTGTCCGTTCTCCACTGTCCTGACAAGTTATTGTAGCAGATTCATAAATATTATACCCAGCATTACAAGTGTATGTGACAACATTGCTGGATATTGGAGTATATGGTCCAGAACTTGGTGTAAAACTTGCCATGTTGGTGATGTTGGTAGGATTTAGACAAACTGAAATGAAGAATTTGACATTGTTGTTTGCTACTGGGGTTTAGTTTTATGCCTGTACAACGTTAATGTTAGGTTTTTTTACATACCAATTTGTTCACATTTTGGGCTAGTTGTCCATCTCCCACTGTTTTGACAAGTTATTGTAGCTGATCCAACAATTTTATACCCAGCATTACAAGTGTATGTGACAACATTGTTGGTTATTGGGGTGTATGGTCCAGAACTTGGTGAAAAACTCGCCATGTTGCTAATGCTGGAAGGATTTGGACAAACTGAAATGAAGAAAGAGATGTTGTTGTTTGCTACTGCAATTTGTTTTTGAACTGAAAAGGAAAATGTTTTTAGCTGTTTGCTGTCTAAATTTTCTTTAACCCTGCACGATACTAATGTGAAACTTTTTGCACATACCCATCTGTTCACATTGTGGATTAGCTGTCCATCTTCCATTGTTTTGACAAGTTATTGTAGCTGATGCGGGAAGGGTAGCTGATGCGGGAAGGGGATTGGACAAACTACAAATAACCAATTATAGGATGTAATATTTCAGTATAATTCTTCAATTTACAGTTTCAAGTATGCATCAATTCTTAAAATCCAAATACACACCTATCTGTTGGCATTGAGGGCTAGCTGTCCATCTACCAGTGTTTTGACAAGTTATTGTAGCAGACCCAACAATTTTATACCCAGTATTACAAGTGTATGTGACAACACTCTTGGATATTGGAGTGTAGGGTCCAGAACTTGGTGTAAAATTCGCCATGTTATTNTGTTGCTAATGCTGGAAGGATTTGGACATACTGAAATGAAGAAAGTGATGTTGTTGTTTGCTATTGCAATTTGTTTTTGAACCTGTTTAATGTTAATGTAAAACTTTTTGCACATACCAATCTGTTCACATTGTGGATTAGCTGTCCATCTTCCAGTGTTTTGACATGTTATTGTAGCAGATCCAACAATTTTGTACCCAGTATTACAAGTGTATGTGACTAGATTCTTGGATATTGGAGTGTAGGGTCCAGAACTTGGTGAAAAACTTTCCATGTAGCTGATACTGGAAGGATTTGGACAAACTACAAACAGCAAGTATAAAAGAATTTATTTCAGAAGTTTGATATTTTAATTTGCAATGTAAAAGTATGTATCAATTTCTACCATCCAAATACACACCAATCTTTTGACATTGAGGGCTATTTGTCCATTCTCCACTGTCCTGGCAAGTTATTGTGGCAGATCCAACAATTTTATACCCAGCGTTACAAGTGTATGTGACAACATTCTTGGATATTGGAGTGTAGGGTCCAGAACCTGGTGTAAAACTGGCCATGTTGCCAATGTTAGAAGGATTTGGACAAACTGAAATGAGGAAGTTGATATTGTTGCTTGATACTGGGATTGATTTTTGAACCTGTAGAATATTTGTTTAAAGCTTTTTTACATACCAATTTGTTCACATTGTGGGCTAGTTGACCATCTTCCAGTGTTTTGACAAGTTATTGTGGCAGATCCATCAATTTTGTACCCAGCATCACAAGTGTATGTGACAACATTGTTGGTTATTGGAGTGTATGGTCCAGAACTTGGTGTGAAACTTGCCATGTTGCTTATGCTGGAAGGATTTGGACAAACTAAAAAAATATAGCATTTTATGTGTTTACCATTATTATTTAGAAATATACCAGCAAAATTGTAATTTGTTTCTTTATGTATGCACCTATCTGTTGGCATTGAGGGCTAGCTGTCCATCTCCCAGTGTTTTGACAAGTTATTGTAGCAGACCCATCAATTTTATACCCAGCATTACAAGTGTATGTGACAACATTGTTGGATATTGGAGTGTATGGTCCAGAACTTGGAGTAAAATTTGCCATGTTGCTAATGCTGGAAGGATTTGGACACACTGAAATGAAGAAAGTTATATTGTTGTTTGCTATTGCAATTTGTTTTTGAGCCTGTTTAATGTTAATGTAAAACTTTTTTGCACATACCAATCTGTTCACATTGTGGATTAGCTGTCCATCTTCCAGTGTTTTGACATGTTATTGTAGCAGAACCAACAATTTTGTACCCAGTATTACAAGTGTATGTGACAACATTCTTGGATATTGGAGTGTAGGGTCCAGAACTTGGTGAAAAACTTTCCATGTAGCTGATGCTGGAAGGATTTGGACAAACTTCAAACAACAAGTATAAAAGAATTTATTTCAGTTTGATATTTTAGTTTGCAATGTAAAAGTATGTATCTAATTCTATCATCCAAATACACACCAATCTTTTGACATTGAGGGCTATTTGTCCATTCTCCACTGTCCTGGCAAGTTATTGTGGCAGATCCAACAATTTTATACCCAGCGTTACAAGTGTATGTGACTACATTCTTGGATATTGGAGTGTAGGGTCCAGAACCTGGTGTAACACTGGCCATGTTGCCAATGTTAGAAGGATTTGGACAAACTGAAATGAGGAAGTTGATATTGTTGCTGGATACTGGGATTGATTTTTGAACCTGTAGAATATTTGTTTAAAGCTTTTTTACATACCAATTTGTTCACATTGTGGGCTAGTTGACCATCTTCCAGTGTTTTGACAAGTTATTGTGGCAGATCCATCAATTTTGTACCCAGCATCACAAGTGTATGTGACAACATTGTTGGTTATTGGAGTGTATGGTCCAGAACTTGGTGTGAAACTTGCCATGTTGCTTATGCTGGAAGGATTTGGACAAACTAAAAAAATATAGCATTTTATGTGTTTACCATTATTATTTAGAAATATACCAGCAAAATTGTAATTTGTTTCTTTATGTATGCACCTATCTGTTGGCATTGAGGGCTAGCTGTCCATCTCCCAGTGTTTTGACAAGTTATTGTAGCAGACCCATCAATTTTATACCCAGCATTACAAGTGTATGTGACAACATTGTTGGATATTGGAGTGTATGGTCCAGAACTTGGAGTAAAATTTGCCATGTTGCTAATGCTGGAAGGATTTGGACACACTGAAATGAAGAAAGTTATATTGTTGTTTGCTATTGCAATTTGTTTTTGAGCCTGTTTAATGTTAATGTAAAACTTTTTTGCACATACCAATCTGTTCACATTGTGGATTAGCTGTCCATCTTCCAGTGTTTTGACATGTTATTGTAGCAGAACCAACAATTTTGTACCCAGTATTACAAGTGTATGTGACAACATTCTTGGATATTGGAGTGTAGGGTCCAGAACTTGGTGTAAAACTGGCCATGTTGCTAATGCTAGAAGGATTTCGACAAACTGAAATGAGGAAGGTGATATTGTTGCTTGATGCTGGGATTGATTTTTAAACCTGTGGAATATTTGTTTAAAGCTTTTTTACATGCCAATTTGTTCACATTTTGGGCTAGTTGACCATCTTCCAGTGTTTTGACAATGTATTGTGGCAGATCCATCAATTTTATAGCCAGCATTGCAAGTGTATGCGACAGAATTTTTGGATATTGGAGTGTATGGTCCAGAACTTGGTGTGAAACTTGCCATGTTGCTTATGCGGGAAGGGTTTGGACAGACTGTGCAGAAAAATTTGTTGCTCGCCTAATTCATGGTATGAAACCAACTGTACAACATGACATGGCTAAAGTCCACATCCGAAGCGTTAAAACATATTTTGCTAGGCAAGTTTTGGCACTATGGATTTGCAGAACTGTGTCAAAAAATTCGGTGTTTCCCAAAGTTGTGGGGCTGAAGCTGTTGTGGCTGCATGCGTTATTTTTGAAACTTACCAATTTGATCACATGTTGGAGCTGATGTCCACGTTCCACTTGCCTGGCAAGTAATTGTGCTTGATCCCTCTAATTTGTATCCAGTGGCACAAGTGTACCTGACCGTTGATCCGATAGCGTATGATCCAGAAACTGGTGTGTAGCCAGCCATGTTTGACACGCTTGTGGGGGGGGGGGCAATGCTAGAAGGATTTGGACAAACTGAAATGAAGAAAGTGATATTGTTGCTTGATACTGGGATTTATTTTTAAACCCGTAGAATATTTGTTTTAAGCTTTTTTACATACCAATTTGTTCACATTGTGGGATAGTTGACCATCTTCCAGTGTTTTGACAAGTTATTGTGGCAGATCCATCAATTTTATAGCCAGCATTACATGTGTATGTGACAACATTTTTGGATATTGGAGTGTATGGTCCAGAACTTGGTGTGAAACGTGCCATGTTGCTAATGCTGGAAGGGTTTGGACAGACTGTACAGAAAAATTTGTTGCTCGCCTAATTCATGGTATTAAACCAACTGTAAGACATGACATGGCTAAAGTCCACATCCGAATCGTCAAAACATATTTTGCTTGGCAAGCTTTGGCACTATGGATTTGCAGAACTGTGTCAAAAAATTCGGTGTTTCCCAAAGTTGTGGGGCTGAAGCTGTTGTGGCTGCATGCGTTATTTTTGAAACTTACCAATTTGATCACATGTTGGAGCTGATGTCCACGTTCCACTTGCCTGGCAAGTAATGGTGCTTGATCCCTCTAGTTTGTATCCAGTGGCACAAGTGTACCTGACCGTTGATCCGATAGCTTATGATCCAGAAACTGGTGTGTAGCCAGCCATGTTTGACACGCTTGTGGGCGTTCCACAGGTTGTGACTACCACTATCGTATAAAAAATGTATAGCCAGGTAAACGAAACGGGAAAAATGTTGTAGAGTCGTTTTTCGTAGTTGGGGTCGTACTTGATATTTCACACCTAATGCCAAAAGTTTATGTCAAATTTATAAATTAGGCCTTTTCAGTTAATGTAATAAACGGCAGTTGGGGGGGGGGCCGTTCCACAGGTTGTGACTACCACTATCGTATGAAAAATGTATAGCCAGGTAAACGGGAAAAATGATGTAGAGTCGTTTTTCGTAGTTAGGGTCGTACTTGATATTTCACACCTAATGCCGAAAGTTTATCTCAAATTTATAAATTAGGCCTTTTCAGTTAATGTAATAAACGGCAGTTGACGTTCCGTTTACCCGTTTGCTATTTTCACTTTTGGTTTAGTTGTCCTTTTTTCCTGGTGTTAGACCTGGCGTTCGTTTTCAGGGGTGTGCAGACCGCAGCCCGAGGACCAAAATTGTTCCGCTGGAAGGAAGTGGTGTGGCCCGCAAAGACGATTTTAAATAAAGTTTAGTTCGATAAACTGTTTTAACGTATAGTGTTAACGAGCGATCCTTTTTTGTTTCGGATTCGATGAATGCGTCGGTGCCATTTTTGTACATTGAGTTGAGTTTGTTTCACAGGGTGAAAGAACAAATAGCGACTTAATTTTAATAAAGCTTTAAATACCGGCGCGCAATGTTGACATAGTGAATGACACAATTGGTGGGTCACTAACAAACTCCCTACAGCTTTACTGTTTTGCTTTATGTGGCGGTAGGTCACCAGAATATGATTAAAACATGACTGGTGTCTGGAAAATCATGCCGAAGTACGCACTGTACGGTGGTACACCACTCCACCGGAACCGCACCATCGTGCTGGTAATTAATAAATGTGGACTAAACACTAAACGTTATTTTCGATCGTTTCCACTTGTGAACCATATTGCATCTTTGAAATTCACTGAAACTTGGGTGCCAGTTTACAAAATTCGAAATGCGGCTTTGCTTGCCATTGTTGATGACATCAGTACTTTATTTTGTGTTTTGTAGTGTGGCGAATTTTTAGCACTCCCACCTTCTTAAAAACTAGACATTAAACTAGAATTAGATTTAAGCCAACAAACTTTCTTTGAAGATTTTCATGTTTTACACCGTTACAAACGGAGCTGATGTGGCCGTAATGTCAAGTAGGTCTCAGCAGCATGAACTCGAAAATACGGTAGTCCGTTATTTTGACCCAAAAGTTTCGTAAAGCTCGAACATTTTTACGTCGGCAGACAGTTGCATTGTATTTGCCCTTCGCGATTTACGCAGCTACATCAGTTTTCGCATTCCTGTATTTTCATGGAAAATATTGTTTTTCATAATCTGATGATGCTAAGTGAGTGAACTTTTACGCATTATCCTCTTTCATCTGACATACAAACTGAATTCCCTTTTTATACCAGATTATATTACGCCGCAACAGCCAAGAGGTAGTGCTTATCATATAGGGACTGTTCGTCACAGTGCCAAATTTAACTGAAAAACATGTTTCAGTGAAGTAGTTGGTTTTTTTAATTACGTGGTTTTGTGCGCTTTGAATAAGAAACGCATTTTCGGATCAAATGCCTAAAAATGATGGTGGATAAACTAGCATTTTTAAGAAAACTATAAATTAGATTAGAATTAGAGCTTACTCGATAATTCTAAATTAGATTAGAACTATTGAATTACCGCCATTTTGCTCTAATTTGCCTAATTTAGAATTATCTAGTTGTCCAAGTCTGTATTAATGTACAACACATAGACTTTGGAATCTTGATATTCTATATGCAGCTTTATTACTACGAACCATCTGCTTTTGAACATGGTTATGGTGTATAACGCTTACCTCTCTGGCATGAAGGTGCACGTGTCCAGGTTCCTGATGCCGTGCACGTAATTGTCGCAGATCCCGATATTTTGTAACCAGCAGCACAGTAGTAAGTCACAGCACTTCCCGAATCATACGGACCAGACGACTGGACAACTCTTGCCACGTTTGCAACATGCGGAGGATTGTCGCATCCTGCGAAAAAAGGTTGTTATTTTTCGACGCACAAATCTTTTTTTTAAATCGTGTTTTTTTCCAGGGTTTTGATCGACAATTTAATATTATGTGGTCGTGGACAAAATGTTGGCTGTGTAATTAGGTATATATGTGTCGCTAAGAACCCCCAACATCCGAGACTACACGCAATATACAAGTTTCTACTGCAAAAAATATAAAGTATACAACTGTTCGTACCTTCAGTCGGCCTACAATCGCCAGCTCTAATACCCACTGGACAGATAGGCCCTTCACCCAATGCTGAAAAAATATGTAAAAAAAATCATGAACATAAAATAAGAGGGTAAATAATCAAACAGTTAAACATCATGCAGACGATTGTGATTTTTCGTTGCATTTAATACAACCATTTAATTGATTTGTTAAGGACATTACACTTACCACCCTCTAAGTTTCCCAACAAAACCAAAAACATAATCGTACCCAACACTACTTCCATCGCAGACGGCTGCACATACGTCACTAATGAAAACTGCGCAATGCTTAGAAATATAAAATGTAGAAAACCCACGAATTGTGGAAACCTGTGTCCGTTTGCATGTAGTTTCCTGTATGTCTAACAGCATAGCAAGCAGTGTTTAATGTACCAAAAAATGTTGGATGTCGGTATAGCTCACTTTAAGTCACTTCCTAAATTATTAACAGCAGGATAGTGTGGTGTGTTTAAACAAGAAACCCACATTTGAGGAAATCTGTAACCCACCGCTTAACGCTTCCTACATTTTTCGGTTAGGTTGATCCAACAGGTTCTATGTTTGGTTATCTATAGCTAAGAGCGCTTATGGACGGTGACACAATTAACACTTGGCTCAAAGAGGTTTTATTGATCCAACATTTTTGTTTTACAAATAAGTTAGAAAAAGACAATTCGTGTTTGTTACACTTGTTTGTTTTGCTTTTTTACAAAGCAATTTGAGCAATGCAACAACACATCTTCATCAAAAACGCAGTTCGGGCAAAATATTGACACAACTCATGCGCTTGGGCTGCAGGTTTTGTGATAGGACTTAAAATCCTATAGACCAGTAGTTCTCAAACTGTGCGTCAAGGGCGTCGCAGAACAATTCCGTTTCGTGGCTGTTTGTTGTTGCATCAATAAACACAACTTTAATAATAAGTTTCCTCATTAACTTTTGTTTGCGAGTGTCGCAAGTCCAGAAAAATTTTCCAGAGGCGTCGCAACAAAAAAAAAGTTTGAGAACCACTGCTATAGACGATAACGGAAAACCCGGTTAATTGTGCGGCGCAAATGGACACACATTGGAGTTGGACGTGTCTACTAAAACTAATCTCAACAGAGTTGGCTTAAAATTATTTGCAAATTAACGCTAAAGATTAGAAACCGGTAGGGCGCTGGGTGAACCTCTATATTCAACGACACCAAATCAAATAGCTATACCCTCTTCTCCGTCGTGATCCAAGGTCTGACAAGCACTCCTACATCTAAAATATACAGGATTGTGCATTATTATCACCGCTTGGCGCACCGTTATAACAATTGGCGCACCTTCATATTGTTTGGTGCACCCTTATATCGGTTGGTGCACTATTATGTCACTTGGCGCATATGTATATCGCTAGGTTAAGGTGCACCTACTTTGGACAGGTGTACCAAGCAAAATAAAGTTCCACCAATCGAAAGGAAGGTGCAACAGGCGATATAAAGATGCACTGAGTTATATAAACGTGCACTAAGTGATTTGAGCGATCCTGTACAATTTATATGCACCGCTGCTAAAGCGTATTTATAAAGTCTCTGGGTTTCTTTAGAGTTTCTGATACAGCTGCAAAAATATGGAAGTTTTATGACCTCAGAAATAGTGATGTGCGTAGTGATGCTTTTTAAAACCCATAGACTTATTGTTTGCCAAAAATGTCCCTAAATTTGAAACATTTAATCTTACTTACAGACATATGTGTATACTCGTCAACCTACGCTAAACGCTTTCAGCATCAGACAGGAACAGGTCTGGAACAGTCTGTTCCTGAAAATGCGGCACGTGCTCAAGTTAGTCACAACAAATTCAACTTAGTGCAAAACGATGGTTAGATTTCTTATAGATTGTGTCCAATTAATAAATCTCTCCTGTGTGGTTTTAGCGCTTGAAAGTAGGTTTCATTTTTTTTCAGACGTCGACTAAAATGTTAATGATTCAACATGATATGATAACGAATACAGCTGATGCATAATTTACTAGGGAATCAACAAAGGGTTTAAACGTTAGCCGACTATAAACTGCAAATAAGAACACTGACGGCCACTGGTCCAAAGAACCAGTGTTGTGGCTTTACGCCCAGATGCATCAAGTCCTGTAAGTAACAACTGGTGGAAAATGCACAATTGTGGAATTCCGCGTCCGTTTAGATGTAGTTTCGTGTTTATCTGACAGCATAACAAGCAGTATTTAAAAGACCCACACATCTTGGATGTCAGTATAGCCTACTTTATGTCACTTCCTAAATTAATAACAGCAGGATAGTGTGCGGTGTTTAAACAAGAAACCTACAATTGTGGAAATCTGCAACCTATTACAAAACCAGCAGCCTGTGCTCATGGGTTGTGTCAATATTTTACATGAAGTGCGTTGTTGATGAACATGTGCTGTTGCATTGCTCAAATTGCTTTGTAAAAAAGCAAAGCACAAAAAGTGCAACAAACGCGAATTGTCTTGCAATATTTGTTAAAAAAAGTAAGACAAAAATGTTGGATCTAGAAAACCTCTTTGAACAAAGTGTTGATTGAGTCATTGTCCATGAGCGCTCTTAGTTATACATAAGCAAACGTCGAACCTGTCGGATCAATCTAACCATAAAATGCAGGAAGCGACATGTGATGGGTTGCAGATTTCCACAATAGTGGGTTTCTTGTTTAAACACCGTATACTATCCTGCTGTTATTAATTTAGGAAGTGACATAAAGTAGGCTATACTGACATCCAAGATGTGTGGGTCTTTTAAATACTGCTTGTTATGCTGTCAGATATACACGAAACTGCATCTAAACGGACGCGGATTTCAACAATTGTGCATTTTCAACCAGTTGTAACTTACAGCAGTGCTCTTCAACCGGTGTGCACGGTGCACCCTAGGGTGCACCAGTACGGAAAGGTATTCAAGGGTGCATCACAAACTTTTCATAAACCATTAATATTTGACTTTCACGATGTTAGAAAAAAGATGTAGGTTTTAACTAATGTATAAGCCAGGTAAACTTTTTTAATGTTTTATCTCTGTGTCAAGTTTAAAAGTGTCTGTGTTACATTTGGGTTATATTAGATTAGGACATCGAATTTTGGCTTTTTCGCCGATGTTTCATAGAAAATTCGCGAACATATGCTTGAAGTATTGGTAGCAAATCAAGCAAGTTTTGAAAGCTCCGCTCAGTTTAATTAAAGTGATGATACGCATAAAGATTTTTCATGTCGCTTTTTACCTCAGTTTACCTTTTAAGTAAACATGGTGCATGAGTTCGTCACAACAACTTTAGGGGTTCACCAAACCAAAAAGGTTGAAGAGCACTGACTTACAGGACTTGATGCAACCGGGCGTGAAGCCACAACTCGCGCATAAAACCCTTTGTCGATTGCCTAGGAAATTATGCATCAGCTTAACTTTGTACATCATAATAAATCATTAACATTTTTGTCTACAGCTAAAAAAATCGCTGAACAACACAGGCGTGATTTACTAACGGTACATATAAAATATACAGGATGGCTTAAATCACATGGAATGCGTGCATCTTTATATCACTTGGTGCAACTTTATATTGCTTGGTGCACCTGTCCAACGTAGGTGCACCTTTACCTAGCGGGGGGGGGGGGGGGGGTGAAGATGTGCCAAGTGACGCAAAGGTGGACCAAGTGATAGAAGGGTTCACCAACAATATCAAGGTGCACCAAGTGTTAAAACAGTGCGCCAAGCGGTGATAATAATGCACTAAGCGATCCTGTATATTTTGGAAGCAGCTCTTTAACAGTACGCTTCTCAGACCCAACGTCGCCGCTATTTGATTTGGTGTCGTCGATTTTTTTATAGAGGTTTACCCAGGCTACCGGTCTCGAGTCTGTAGCGTTCATTCGTGAAATAATTAAACCACCTTTGTTGAGATTGGTTTCAGTAAACACCTGCAACTCGAATGTGTGTCCATTTACGGCGCACTACTGTGTTTTTTATAGTCTAAAACAGGAGTGGGCAAACTACGGCCCGCCAAATGTTAGTAAATTTGAAAGAGTTACAGATTTCAATTTTTTTTTAATTTTTTTATCTTTTTGTGATTGTTTGTCTGAAAATTGATTCGTTGCGTCATAAGTACATGTCATGAGTGACGACTGCTGCTTTTTAGTGTGGCTGTTAGCAGTTATCTTCGTAAGCGTGGTTGTTAGCTATTTATCTTCGTAAAACGAAGTTTTGCCGCATCTACAAAATAAACAGTTCATTTGCCGAAAAATACGACTTTTTGTAACAGAACCGGCTGTAAAATATGTTTTTGTGATAGAACGGCTTGCAAAAAACTTGAATCCCACCACTGCATGCGGCCCGATGAAATTGAAAACATTTGAATGCGGTCCTTGTACTGAAAAGCTTGCCCACCACTGGTCTAGCGTTTAAGCCCTATCCCAAAACCAGCGGCCTGGATGCTTGAAATCGTATTGTACTAATTGTTTAAAGAAGTAAGACAAAGTTATTGGATAAAAAACACTCCAAACACATTTTTGATCGAGTTATTGTCCATATTAATATAACGCGTTTAGCTATAGAAAAGCAAACGTAGAATCTGACTAAAAATGCAGGAAGCGACATGTAGTGGGACTTACTGCTAGACGATAACGGAAAACGCGGTTGTGTGGCGCAAATGGACACACATTGGAGTTGGACGTTTCCACAAATACCAATCTCAACAAAATCGGCTTAAAGTTATTTGCAAATTAACGCTAAAGACTCGATACCGGTAGGTATGGTAAACCACTATAATCGACGAGACCAAATCAAATAGCGACCCCTTTCTACGTCGCGACGCAGGGTCTGAGAAGCACTGCTAAAGGGGTGCATGGGGGGGGGGCATGGTAAACCACTATAATCGACGAGACCAAATCAAATAGCGACCCTCTTCTACGTCGCGACGCAGGGTCTGAGAAGCACTGCTAAAGGGGTGCATCTAAAATATTCAGGATTGTGCATTATTATCACCGTTTGACACACCGTTTTATCGCTTGGTGCACCTTCATATCGCTTGGTGCACCTTTATATCACTAGGCGCATCTTTTCATCGCTAGGTCAGGGTTTGCCTAGCATTATGCAGTTGCTTCAAGCAAAATAAAGTTGCACCGAGCCATATGATGGTGTACCAAGCGATATTAAGATGCACCAATTGATATAAAGGTGTACCAAGCGATCCTGTTAGTTTTATGTACCGCTGCGAAAGTGTATCCAAAAAGTCTCTTGCCTTTTTTCAGTTTCTGGTACAGCTGCAACAACCAAGTGTTATGATTTGAGGGTTTTAGTGCGTAGTGATACTTTATCGAAAACCCATAGACTTATTGTTACCAAAAAAATGTCCCCAATTTTAAAACATTCAATCTAACCTACAAAGTACAGACAATTGTGTATGCTCGTTAACCTACGCTAAACGCTTTCAGCATCAACCAGGAATATGTCTGCAACGGTCTGGACCGGAAAAAGCGGCACGTGCTCAAGTTAATCTCAACAACTGGTGCAACGGGTAAGTTTCTTTCTCCTTTAACAGGATTATAAAAAATACCACCATCAACTTTAAAAACAATGTAAATATCTGACCCACAAACAACATAAAAATCGGGCGCGTTCAGGGTTCGGATCCCATAAAAAAATCTGATGTTTGGGAACGTAATTTCGCGAAAAAATCCCGTGAATTTCCCAAGATGTATTTTCATGAAAGAACCCTTTGTCGAAGTGTAAACTGTCATGTACGTTTGAGGCACTTCATGCATCTATGATTGATGTTGTTCCCTAATCATATTATGTGCGTGCAAAAATATCTTACAGGGGGGGGGGGGGGGGGGGGGGGGGGGGGGGGGGGGGGGGGGGGGGGGGGGGGACTTCGCACCACGATAAAGGAAGGAAGCTTCACATAGGCTATCCGTTTCTGACGCACCGACCGTGACTAACATGACTGATGTGAAACCCTCAGACTAGATAGTTCACTCTTATTAAAGAGATGTTTCTGTTTTCAATTTAACGAACAGAGATTTTTTTATTGGTAAAACTGTTGAAACACGTTTTTTTTTCGGTTTATGCAGTTTGGCATAGGGTATAAATTTCAGAAGTCGAAGAAGTAGTAACAGGTGTTTGTGGTAGATTAGACCTACTAATAAATGCTTGTATCGGCGATTGAAAGTGTATTTCAATTTATGTTTGCCCGGATGCGAAGAAAATCTTTCTATCACCCGAACCCCAAACTTCAAATTCTGTAATGCAACGGAGTGGTGGTAACGTGTTTGACGCCCACACCCATGCACGACTAATGCTTTACTGTTGCCAATCTTCTCGCAATGTATTACTTTTGTAATGAATGTTTTTAGAAATTTGTTTACACCAACCAATATTTTCATAAAGCTGTCTCATTGACCATAACGACATGCTTTCAAAGCGAACGACAGGCATAGTTCATCACGTTTTTAATTTTCACATAGAACAGGCCAGATTTCCGTAATGTTGTTTCGGGAAGAAATGACAGCTTCCTTAACTCAACGTCATATGTTGTTGGTCAAATTAAACGACAAACCTAAACATTTCTTATCGCGCTTGCCTAAAACTGAATTAATACACCGAATCGTCTCAAGCAGGTTCGAGTCTAAACAGTTATTGTACATAAATTCGGACGAACTAACCAAATCAATCGTCAGAAGGGTTTAAGCGCCATCCTTTGTTTGTGTTTATTTTTAGTGTCAGAACCTTTATGTACATATACCAGTTCCAACTGGTCCAGGACACAGCAGTTCTTTTCGTATACTTCGACTTCAGGAAGGTTTTTAAGTCCAAAAGTCACTTTTGAAAGCGAACCACGAAGGCCTGAAAACACGTCAATGACAAAGCTTTTAGGACGTTAGCAACGTTTAAAATGTCATGCGATGATGCAATTCCGGCTTTGAACAGGAAATACAAAGCTTAAAAAGTTTCGTATCCGTTTTCGGTTTAGAAGCTGCATGGTGTAGCAGTTGTGACCTAGTTCAGAACACAGCAGTTCTTTGCGTATACTTCGACTTCAGGAAGGTTTTTTACGTGTAATCATGGCGAAAAATGTACCAACTAATGCATAGATTTGCAGGTTGCAATGAACACGTCGGTAGGCCTATTTAACATGACGGGGGGGGGGGGCGACCTAGTTCAGAACACAGCAGTTCTTTGCTTATACTTCGACTTCAGGAAGGTTTTTTAAGTGTAATCATGGCGAAAAATGTACCAACTAATGCATATATTTGCAGGTTGCAATGAACACGTCGGTAGGCCTATTTAACATGACGGAGGCAGCTCCTTCGTGTCAGGTTGCTACTGGCAACCCGTGGTGCGACCAATCACAAGCTTCAAAAGTCATCGAAATTTTCTACTTGACGTTAGTTGCAATCGTTGGAACTCTCGGTAACCTTTTGGTTATTTTTTCGATCGTTCTTCTTGGCAAAGTCCATCAGAATGGGAATATATTTCTTGTGAACCTTGCTATAGCGGATTTGCTGGTGAGAACTTTGAGTTAAACTAGAAAGTGAGGATTCAAAAGGTGATTATGGCAATTTCAAAACTGTCAACTTGTAAGGACGTATGTATAAAAACAAGAAGTTAAACAAGTTGTGTTTCAAGGGTTGGTTGTAATATAGCCTCTGTCTTTAAAATTTATCAGTGGGGGGGGGGGATGTAAATTATTTTTATCCAAAAATTTCATAGTATGATAATGTGGTTGTTTAAAGTGTGTACGTCCTGTTCATTCTGACAGGTATTGGGGGGGGGGGGGCTCAAAAGGTGATTATGGTAATTTCAAAACTGTCAACTTGTAAGGACGTATGTGTAAAAACAAGAAGTTAAACAAGTTGTTTTTCAAGGGTTGGTTGTAATATAGCCTCTGTCTTTAAAATTTATCAGTAAAAGCACTGTCGTTTTACTTTGGTGGTCTTAGTTGTAGTAACCACTGAAAGAGTTGTGGGATTCGTTTTACAACGAAGTTGTATTGGTAACGTTTTTGAAGTATATGTCAATAAAGAAGAACTTTGCTTATAGTAATGATCGACCCTTTGCAGATGGTTGGAATATTTGTGCCGATGAATATTCCCAACGTTTACCACGGCTACAATGCTCTCTCTCCTGGGCTTTGTAACTTAAGCGGATATATTGTAAGTTTTTCAGGAGCCTGTTCACTTCAAAACATCGCAGCGGTTTCGGCCAACAGGTGAAATGTCGGTATATTTGTAGTGGGCGCCTTAAATTAAAACCATGGTCGCAAACATCACTCATATCTTGAGAAAGCAATGTAAATTATTTTTAACCAAAAATTTCATAGTAGGATAAAGTGGTTGTTTAAAGTGTGTACGTCCTGTTCATTCTGACAGGTATTGGGCAATCTCTCGCCATGCATCTTACAGCAAGGTTTTCTCCAAACGCCGTATGTACATCATGGTTTTGTTCACGTGGTTCTGGGCATTATTGCTTACACTGCCACCACTTGCCAATGTTGGAAATCTCGATTTTAGGTAAAACTGTTTATCAGAAAACAAATAAACTTAAAAGCAAATTTAAAATGTTAACGTAAATATTTTTTTTGCATTTAACAACTTGTTTACATTGACTATCAGAAAAAGTATGTACAAAACCATGTAATAACATTGAGAAAAACAACACAAAATGCAAGCAGTATAAATTTATAACGTTACGTTGTCATGAAGCATAAGCGTGACGTTCGTAAACGTCCGTATAAAACACTATACACTGACTTAAAAGTTGCACCACTAAATACAAAATTGCTAAAGAGCTAATATTTATATGGCCCAGCTGCAAACATTTTTGAAGTCGATGTTTTTTTGCACTAACAATCGATAGCAATCGTAAAACCCTGTCACTGTTGTTTTGTGTGTTAAAGGTACAACAAAATGACAATGGCATGCATTTGGTCCGTGTTCAGTTCGTTGGCTTACGACATATGTTGGATAGTATTTGGATTTCTCTTGCCGTTAACTCTGATCTGCATATTTTACTGGAAACTATACAAGTAAGGTTATGTTTCAATTGGTAATACCTTCTCTTGTCACGTGTTATTTCATATGTCCTTTGTTTCTTTTGGGGCCGGAGAAAAATTTCGCTGCATATCCTTACGGAAAATCGTGTTTTAATCGGTAACAATAAATTGCTTGTTTGACCCCAAATTTTTTTTTCGCAAGTGGTTTAACTTCGACGTGATTGGAAAAATCAGATCTGTAAACACGAAATTACCTAAAATGCCCAGAACTAAAATCTTTTTCTCTGTAGGACAGTAAGAAAACGACGTTTGTGGCTTAAAACTCACATGTCCAACACTTCTAATAGTGCGAAACAATACAAGAAGTCACTGGATACGGAAATCAACCTGCTAAAAACGGGGGGGGGGTTGCAAGTAGTATAAGTTTATAACATTACGTTGTCATAAAGCATAAGCGTGACGTTCGTAAACGTCCATATAAAACATTTTACACTGACTTAAAAGTTGCACCACTAAATACAAAATTGCTAAAGAGGGGGGGGGGGAAGGTACAACAAAATGACAATGGCATGCATTAGGTCCCTGTTCAGTTCGTTGACTTACGACATATGTTGGATAATATTTGGATTTCTCTTGCCGTTAACTTTGATCTGCATATTTTACTGGAAACTATACAAGTAGGGTTTTGTTTCAACTGGTAATACCTTCTCCTGTCACGTGTTATTTCATATCTCCTTTGTTTCTTTCGGGGCCGAAGAAAAATTTCGCTGCTGCCAATTAACCACATATCCTTACGGAAAATCCTGTTTTAATCGGTAACAATATATTGCTTGTTTGACCCAAAAAAAATCTTTTTGCAAGTGGTTTAACTTCGACGTGATTGGAAAAATCAGACCTGTAAACACGAAATTACCTATAATCCCCAAAACAAAAATCTATTTCTGTGTAGGACAGTAAGAAAACGACGTTTGTGGCTTAAAACTCACATGTCCAACACTCCTAATAGTGTGAAACAATACAAGAAGTCACTGGATACGGAAATCAACCTGCTAAAAACCTTGGCTGTGACTGTCCTTGTGTTCATCCTATGTTTGGCGCCGCAAGGAATAACAGTTCTTATTGGGGAACCTGGCATTCCGCCATTGCTTCACAAGGTGAGATAAAACTTGTATATGGACGCGTTGTGTTTGTGGTTTTATGCAAAATCATCTTCTTTCTTGTGTACAGGTTATCGGTTGGCTGACGGTCACCAACTCAAGCTTGAACTTTATTATTTACGGAGTCATGAACAGAAACTTAAGGATGGGGTACCAACAGCTACTGGGTAGAATGTTTCGGATGAACAATTCATGCTGGTATGAATGTGTTTGCAAAGCTCAAATTACTGAAACTTGTAGCCGTGGTAACTTTTTTCAGAATGGCCAGTAAACGGTCTTCAACGGGTGAACAGTAGTGAAATCAAACAGATACATAATTGACCCGAAATATTCCAAAGCGGGTCTCTTTATGGAACACAAACATATAGTTTATATTATCTGTCTTCAAACTGTGATGTGCTGTTGTTGTTGTTTAGTGAAACCTACTTCGTAGTGTAATGGAGAAAAGTGTAAATAATATGGGGTACTTTCTTTGCACAGCCTTGCCATAAACCAGTGGTTCTTAACCTTTTTTCCTTGCTGCACCCCTTTCAAATCACCAACCAATTTTCGCACCCCCTTTCAAATCACTAACCAATTTTCGCTCCCCCTTCTGTAATTGCCTAAATAGAATAGACCTAACCAACCTTAATGATTCAGCATCCCCGCACCCCCTAGGAACAGTTCTCGCACCCCTTGGGGGTGCGTGCACCCCAGGTTAAGAACCCCTGCCATAAACATTAGTGGGTCGAAAGTTATTAACTATACACTTGATATTTACATCATTACGTACCAGTTTAAATTTCATCTGTATTTCACGAATAAAAACCATCCGATCCGACTTCATTAATCGTTTCTTTTACGATTTTTGACGTGTTGCATTTAAAATTATATCTACAACCACATTTGTATGTGTTTTGTCATATACACGCAATATCTGCGTACATTCATGGTCAATGTTCTTTGGGTAACAATAATTGTCATGTTGTGGCCAACTCAAGATTTTAAACTGTCAAGCGAGCGCGATTGCAAACGCGGGGGAAGCTTATAGAGAAAATACCAGCAACACCCACGAAGACTATCTTTGTTTTTGTTGAAAAACATTAGCAAGAAAACAATCCGGTTTACTGCCGGTTTTAAACAGGTACCATTTGCTTGCAAAAACGAGTTCTTCAAACAAACTTTTTCGAATTAGCCTAATAGCAGTTCAACTTCTTCTAAAGTACTGATGTACGATGAAATTGTAGCGACCTCACTACCGTGCTTGCTTATGCGCATCGAAGCGTGCTATTTCCTTTTTCTTTTTGATCGCCATTGCTCATTCATTTTTATGTAGGACTAGTTTGCATCCTGGTAAGAAGATTTGAGTGTTTTGTTGTTGTTAAAATCTGCATTGTTTCACTGGTGGNACATGGCGCCGCTGCTGAATAAAGGTTTGGCTGCTTCATTTTTATGTATGCCTGGTTTGCATCCTGGTGAGAAAATTTGAGTGTTTTGTTGTTGCTAAAATCTGCATTGTTTCACTGGTGGAAAACTAAAATGCAGTGTGTGGAACTCGTACAACGCTGCCGTGCCAATTTTTGTGTAACAATTCCATGCCGTGCTAACGCTTGGGGCCGTAAATTTCTAACAAACTTATTTCAAACTTAACATAGCTCTTCTGCCAATTTTATATTGGTAAGATACGTTCTATTGCCTAAAAAGCTATTGGTTTATATTAAGCGTAGAAGTGTATCTTAATTCTTTCTGACTAAATTGCTTAAAAATATCGCACGTCGATGGTGCTAATGATTTTTAGAGATAGTGATTTTATTTAATTTTTAGGTATTACAGTTTATACCAGCAGGGTAAGCCAAACTACAGCCCCTCATTTATACAGACCCAAATATAACTTGAGCTGGTTGAATAAAACGCATGGAACAACGCAAACATTACTACGGGCATATAAGCCATTAATGCTTGTGAAGAACTGCTACTTAGGCTTGCTACAAATCAGTGGTCCCTTGGAACGTTTCCAAGTAATTGCCATCCCAGCTAAAAGCATTGAATAAAGCATGAGTTAGTTGTTGAAATTCGTTTACTCCTACAACACATAGGATTTACAATCCCGCATCATATAGGATTGCTCATACCGAGTCTCTTAGAATTTAAACCATTTGTTACCACAGGGAGAAGATTAACAAATAACAGTTGTGCGCAAACCATCGCATGCCCTTTGTTACCTGTAACGGAATAAAGAAGCAATCTAACCTCAAATAAGATGGCTGAAAAACCACAAGCACTTGTTGGCCCTATGGAAATCACTTTTCAGGACTCGGTTGAAGAACCGCTGCGTCGGATTTTGTAAGCTATGGTGCCCTTGCCGACCATTCCTGCCCATTGCAAAAATATTAAGTGACCTTTTTGGTTTATATATACTATTGGTATACTGTACCAAGATGCAGTTTAGAATTGGAGGTTGTTTATCGTAACATTAGGGCACTCAGTTTTAGGCTTACAAATGTTTGTCAGGTACCTCGGCTGCCCGCTTAAAAAACGTTGCCTGCCACATTTGGCACACGTGTCACGTGTTGGAGAACCCTGCTGTAAAACAAGTTATGATTGCTTATAAATGTGTTGCCAGTTGAAAATCGTAGCAACTATGATGAGTAAGCCACACAATACAGATATCCACATAAATTAAGTTTTGCTGGAGTGCTAAGTTGTCAAACGTATGACAACAACTAACACGCAACATTTTGCTACGGGAAAGACAAACGTATGTTGGAGTAAGTCACAATAACAGACATGTTGATGCACTCGAATTTCTATCTCCCACAGGTTCACCAAGACATTAAATACGCTAAGTGTCATTGATTTGTTCAAAAATTCAGTTGATGGTGTTTGATGAGCTATATGTCGTGTAACATTTGAAAGCGGACCACGAAGGATTAAAAAAGTCAATGACGAAGCTTTTAGGATGTTAGCAACGTAAAAAATGTCATGCGATGATGCAGTTCCGTCCTTGAACAGGAAATGCAAAGCTTAAACGATTTCGTATCCATTCAACCATCCTCCTTTATTTTTGTTAGTGTCAGAAGCTTTAAGCTGGTGAGACAGTTCAACCTACTTCAGAACACAGCAGTACGTTGCGTACACTTCGCCTTCAGGAGGGTCTATAGGTTTTTGATTTATGGAAAAATTACCAACTAAAATATATTTGCAATGAACGATTCGGTTAGCCTATTTAACATTACGGAGGCAACTCCATTGTGTCAGGTTGTTACTGGCAACCCGTGGTGCGACAAGCTTCAAAGGTCGTTGAAATTATCTACTTGGCGTTAGTTGCAATCGTTGGAACTCTCGGCAACCTTTTGGTGATTTTTTCGATCATTCCTTTCGGCAAAGTCCATCAGAATGGAAATATATTTCTTGTGAACCTTGCTATAGCGGATTTGCTGGTGAGAACTTTAAGTTAAACTAGAAAGTGAGGACTCAAAAGGTGATTATGGCAATTGAAAACTGTCAACTTGTAAGGACGTGTGTGTAAAAACAAGAAGTTAGACAAGCTGTGCTTTTTCAAAGGTTGCTTGTGATGTAGCCTCTATTTTTAACATTTATCAGTAAAGGCACTGCCGTTTTACTTTGGTGGTCTTAGTTGTAGTAACCACTGAAAGAGTTGTGGGATTCGTGTCACAAGGAAGTTGCATTGGTAACGTTTTTGAAGTATATACCAATAAAGAATAATTCTGGCCTTGTCGGTTATCGATTAATGTGTCTGTCATGCTTTTGTTCAACCCTTTGCAGATGGTTGGAATTTCTGTGCCGATGAATATTCCCAACGTTTACAACGGCTACAATGCTCTGTCTCCTGGTCTTTGTAACTTCAGCGGATTTATTGCAAGTTTTTCAGGAGCCTGTTCACTTCAAAACCTCGCAGCGGTTTCGGCCAACAGGTGAAATGTCAGTATATTTGTACTGCGGGCCTTAGATTGAAACCATAGCCGCTATCATTATCTTAAATCTCGTATATCTTAAAATCAATGTGAATCATTTTTAACCCAAGTTTTGCAGGGTGAAGTGGTTGTTTAAACTTTAAAGTGTATACATCCTGTTCATTCTCACAGGTATTGGGCAATCTGCCCCCCCCCCATTGAAACCATAGCCGCTATCATTATCTTAAATCTCGTATATCTTAAAGTCAATGTGAATCATTTAACCCAAGTTTTGCAGGGTAAAGTGGTTGTTTAAACTTTAAAGTGTATACACCCCCCCCCCAAGGTTTTCTCCAAACGCCGTATGTACATCATGGTTTTGTTCACGTGGCTCTGGGCATTATTGCTTACCTTACCAGCACTTGCCAATGTTGGAAACCTCGATTTTAGGTAAAAGCATTTATCAGAAAACAAACAGAAGCAACACCAAAATGTTAACGTAAATAAAATTTGTGTATTGATCGACTTGTTTACATTGTCTGTAGCAGGGGTTCCCAACCTGTGGAAGGTTTTTCAGGTGGTACGCGAGTAGCTTCCGTGTTTTCACAAAAACCTGGATTCACAGCTTCATATTTTGTTTATATCTGGTTTTGTTTTCACCCCCCCCCCATCAGAAAACAAACAGAAGCAACACCAAAATGTTAACGTAAATAAAATGTTTGTATTGATCGACTTGTTTACATTGTCTATAGCAGGGGGTTCCCAACCTGCGGTTCGCGTACCATTAGTGTTTGTTGTTTTGCGTTTCAAAGGTACAACAAGAGCACAATGGGATGCGTTTGGTCCATGTTCAGTTCGTTGGCATACGACATATGCCTGACAATATTTGGATTACTTTTGCCGTTAACCGTGATCTGCATATTCTATTGG
This sequence comes from Phallusia mammillata, assembly GCA_003260075.1. Classification (NCBI taxonomy): domain Eukaryota; kingdom Metazoa; phylum Chordata; class Ascidiacea; order Phlebobranchia; family Ascidiidae; genus Phallusia; species Phallusia mammillata. Next base: position 69,279 of record QLIY01000298.1, read on the forward strand.
AAGCTATACAAGTACGATTATGTTTCAACTGGTAATACCTTCTGTTGTCACGTATTATTTCATTTGTCTTTTGTTTCTTTCGGGGCCGGAGAAAAATTTCGCTGCTGCCAATTAACCATATATCCTTACGTAATCCTGTTTTCATCGGCAACAATAAATTGCTTGTTTGAACAAAAATACGATTTTGCAAGTGGTTCAACGTGATATGAAAAATCAGACCTGTAAACACGAAATTAACTGAAATCCCCAGAACTTAAACCTTTTCTGTGTAGGACAGTAAGGAAACGAGGTTTGTGGCTTAAAACTCACATGTCCAACACCCCCAATAGTGTGAAACAATACAAGAAGTCACTAGATACGGAAATCAACCTGCTAAAAACTTTGGCTGTGACTGTCCTTGTGTTTATTCTATGTTGGGCGCCGTATGGAATAACAGTTCTTATTGGGGAACCTGGCGTTCCACCATTGCTTTACAAGGTTGGATAAAACTTGCACATGAACGCATAGTCCTATTTTGTGGTTTTATACAAAAAGATCTTCTTTGTCGTGTACAGATTTTCAGTTGGCTGACGGTCACCAACTCAAGCCTAAACTTTCTTATTTACGGAGCTATGAACAGAAACTTAAGGATGGGATACAAACAGCTACTAGGTAGAATGTTTCGAGTAAACAATTCGTGCGGGTATGAATGTGTTTACATTTCTTGAATTACTGAAACTTGTAGCTGGTGTAACTTTATTTCAGAATGGCCAGTAAACGGTCTTCTGCAGGTGAACAGTGGTGAAAATAAGAAGATTCACCCGAAATATTCCATAACGGACCTCTTCATGGAACACAAACGTAGTTTAGGCTATATTACCTGTTATAAAACTGTGATGCGCTGTTCTTGTTGTTTAGTGAAAGTTTCTGCGTAGTGTAATGGAGAGAAGTGACGTATGTTCTTTGCACAGCTTTGCCATAAAAATTAATGGGCCGAAAGTTATTAACTATACACTTAAATGATATTTCCATCATTACGTAACACCTTTCAAAAGTTGATCTATTTTCAATTAAATCCGTCTGATCCGACTTTATTAATCGTTTCTTTCACGATTTTTGACGTGTTGCATTTAAAATTATTTCCACAACCACATTTTTATGTGTTTTGTCATACACACGCTATACCTGTGTACATTCAGGGTCAATCTTCTTTGGGTGACAATAATTGTTATATTGTGGCAATTAAACCCAAGATTTTATTCCGTCAAGAGAGCGCGATTGCAAAAGAGGGGGAAGATTATAGAGAAAACACCAACAACAGCCAGGAAGACTATCTTTGTTTTTGCTGCACAATTACCGGTTTACTGCCGGTTTTGAACAGGTACCATTTGCTTGCAAAAACGAATTCTTCAAAAAAACTTTTACGAATTAGCCTAATTAAAGTCCAATTTCTACAATAGTACTGATGCAAGATGAAACCATTTTTATGTAGGCCTAGTTTACATCCTGGCAAGTCCCCCCCCCCTTTGAGTGTTTTGTTGATGCTAAAACATATATTGTTTCACTGGTGGAAGCAGATGTGTCCAACTTTTACAAGCTGCCGTGCCGATTTTTGTTTAACAACTTCATGCCAACGCTTGGTTTGGTAAATTTCTAACAAACTTATTTCAAACTTAATATAGCTCTTCTGGCAATTTTATATTGGCAAGGTTTTATTGCCTAAAAGCTATTGGTTTATATCATGTGTAAAAGTGTATATATTTATTTTTCATTTAACTAATTAAAAATATATCCTACGCCGATGATGCTAATTATTTTTAGAGACAGCAAATTTAGTTAATTGTTAGGTATTACTGCTTATACCAGCAGGGTGCACCAAACTACCCCTCATTTATACAGCCCCAAACATTACTTGACGTGGTCGAATAAAACGCATGAAACAACGTAAAATGTTTGATGGACGTACAAGCCATCAATGCTTGAGAAGACCTGCTACTTAGGCTTGCTACGAATCAGTGGTCCCTTGGAACGTTTCCAAGTAATTGCAATACCAGCTAAATGGATCGAATAAAGCTTGAGTTAGTTATTGAAATTGGTTTACTCTTACAACACATAGGATTTGCAATCCCGCATCATATAGGATTGATTGTACCTAGTCTCATAGAATTACAACCCTTTGTTGCAACACGGAAATAATCAAAAAACAACAGTCGTGCGCAAGCCATTACATGCCCTTTCATTTCCTGAGATGGAATAAAGAAGCAATCTAACTTCAAATAAGACGGCTGAAAGACCACAAGCTCATTTTGCGAGACTCGGTTGAAGAACCACTGCGTCGGATTTTCTGAGCTATGGGATCCTCGCCCACCATTCCGGCCAATTGCGAAAAAAGTTATACTACCTTTACTGGTATACCAGACTACTGGTATACTATGCCAAGATGCAGCTCAGAACCGTGTGCCTACATTTTTAAATCCCGGTTAGAATTTTGTTTGATTTTAAAGAACTCGACCGCCTCATACTTTCGGGGAAAACAATCGCCCAACTAACGTACTTTAGAAACTAACCATTTCGCAAGCAAAATACAAAACGACATTGTTGATGATAACTTTTTCAACAACTTGAAGCATGTTTATACTAGGGAATTGACAGATCCAATTTGTACTAATTCAAGCGAAAAGTTTAATTGGGAAGTCGCACTACAATATTCAGTCGACAAATTTTGTTAAATTTGCCCTAGCGGGGCCCCCCCCCCATTGACAGATCCAATTTGTACTAATTCAAGCGAAAAGTTTAATTGGGAGGTCGCACTACAATATTCAGTCGACAAATTTTGTTAAGTTTGCCCTAGCGGGTCTTCGAACTATCCAAAATAACAACAAACAATACGGTTTCCGGATATAGGCACCAGCCCTTGTACGCAAGCAGTGCATTTAATCGCAGTGAGTCCATTTCATGCTAATGATATTTTTTCGTTGTCAGTCATGGTACATCATAGTATATGAGGCCTATGTTTGAATGCGTTGCAGTGAATCAAGCCGGGCTCCCAAACATTTCTTGCCGCAAGGTATTGACTGGAAAACCTAATCTGAGGTGAGTTTAGAATTTATTATTTCATTTTGAGGCCAAGTTTTGTTGACTATTAAGATATTAGTTATAGCTTGTACAAAAAGAACATCAGATCTTAATGATTATTTTGAAATAATTTCACTAATTGCCCTTACTTTGATGTGAATCGCGAAAGGGGACATCAATGACGTAAAACTGTGGCACTAATCAATGCATAGACGCATTGTTATGGGACAGACCTGTCGCAAAACGTGAATCGTGTCAGAAATTATGCTGTTCACCAAAGCTTCCTGTTCAGTAGCTGGAATGAGGTGATAGGTGGTAAATTTACTATTAGTCTCAAATTACAAGATTCCCAACATTGATTGTTTAACATTGTCGGTTTGTCTCAAAACCGAACAGCTTAGAGTGAGAGTCAAGCGTCGATTGTTTTGGGTTTTCGAACTGGCATGATTGAATTTCAAAATATTTTTATGATTTTTCAAAACGGTTTCATCTCATACGCTGTCTAGAACTAATCACAGGTGAAGTTTGTTTAAGTATCTTTTTCCTAGCTGTGGTACTTTAGGTAGTACTTGTAGAACATTCCAGGGGATGCCGCGAAAGGCCTTTTTTCCATATGTCGGTTTATCTTGAAAATTGTGTCACTGCATTTCTCCTACTTGACTTTTACCTCATCTTTATCTTGTCTACCCTTTACGGTTTGCCTGAAAGGTAGCTTCGAGATGCAGTGACAGATCAGACGGTGCGCTGCCAGAAAAAGGTTTAATTTCACTGCAGTAGGTAACTTGACCTCCAAGCAGCCTCAAGTAGTTTTAGCTAGAAATTTAGATGTTTGAGTTTAAATTTTAGGAACTTTTTGAAAGCATAAGCAAGTAAACGAACTTCCTTTAATCAAAACAAGCTGGTTCGATTATTTGTAAATTTAAGTTGACGGTGTTTGATGAGCTTGGCCTAAATGTCGTGTAACATTTGAAAGCGAACTACTAAGGCTTGAAAACAAATCAATGACAAAGCTTTTAGGACGTTAGCAACGTTTCATGCGATGATGCAGTTATGTTACGAGGGTATATGTTTCCTGCTATCCCATGTTTATGTCGAATTGCGTGCGTAAAAGCCTCACACGCATTGACTTCGCACTTTGACAGAGAACGGAAACACGGTAGGGACGTTTTCTGACGCTGCAGTCCCTGATTGAAAATCAAGCATTGAGATTAGCGAGTGTGTTAAAAGAATGGCAGTAACTAATATCGCTGAAGAAAAAACTCTTTCATTAGATGTTTCGCTTTTTTAAACGATATCCGATTAAGATACGTATATGGTCGTTGTATGGATAACAGGACAAAACTTATTTTCAGTTTGCAGTTGTTTGGCATTAAGACAAATTTCAGAAGTCGAAAAAACGCTGTTTGTGTTTTTTTTTGTAGATTGTGTCCAATCAAAAAATCGCGCTTGAAAGTTGGCTTCGATTTTTGTTCAGAATTCTTAGTACTATCGGAACCCCAGAAACAAGTTAGAATAGACAATCAAGTTAAAGAGTTATTTTGAACTACAGCAGGTGCATCGTTTACTGTGCAACCGGCAAAAGGTTTTATCCGCGAGCCGGCTATGGAACGGAAATAAAAAGCTCAAACGGTTTCGTATTTATTACCCTTTTGTTTGTTTTAGTGTCAGAACCTTTAAGCTGACGTAGCAGATGCAACTTAGTTCAGAACACAGTGGTACGTGTATACTTCGCCTTGAAGAGCGTTTATATGCATAGAATTATAGAAACAAAGTACCAAACTGTAACATATATTTGCAGGTTGAAATGAACACTTCGGTTAGCCTATTTAACGTGACAGAGGCAACCCCCCCCCCTCAGGTTGCTACTGGCAACCCGTGGTGCGACCAATCACAAGCTTCAAAGGTCATTGAAATTATCTACTTGACGTTAGTTTCAATCGTTGGAACTCTCGGCAACCTTTTGGTCATTTTCTCGATCATTCTTCTTGGCAAAACTCATCAGAATGGAAATATGTTTCTTGTGAACCTTGCAATAGCGGACTTGCTGGTGAGAACTTTGGTTAAAATTAGAAAGTCAGGACTTTTGCTGCGGTTATTTTAAAACTGTCATCTTGGGACGACGTTTGTGTAAAATTAAGAATGTAAAAGTGTTGGTGGATCAGTGTTACGACAGCTTGTAATGCAATCTGTAAATGTAGATTTCATTGACACACACTAGAAGAGACACTAAATGGTTTATGTTGAAATATCCACTGTAAAGTTTGTGCATTAAATTAGTGCCACAGCGAAGTTGCATTAGTAACTTTTGTGACGACTATTCACCATTGGCTAATATGGCTTTATTGATGTCAAGCTTCTGCATACGCTCTTCGACGTAGTTAGCCAAGCACTAATAAAGGAACTGTCTCATTGTTCGTACGTTTTTTTTTTAACGCGAACAATGGGCAAAGTTCACCACGCCAGAGATTTTAACATAGAAAATGCCGGATTTCCTTGTCGCTTTGAGGAGAAAGCTTTCCTAACTCATTGATAAGCCAATTGCTGTTATATTTAGTTCGTGACAATAAACCCCTAAGTCTATTTTGCTGGGTTGAACACCATTTAGGCAGTTTGCAAGCGGACCTTATATTTAAATTCTATTTCGATCCAAACCAATTTTGCAGCCATACATGCCTTCGTAAAGGTCTGCGGTAACAGGATGTACGTTGTACCAGCAAATCAATACACGACCTAAATATGTACGTACGTTCGGACAAAAATGTAAAATATAAACATATGTGGTTTAGTTGGGATATAGGCCTTGTGGGCTAACATCATGGGTGTCGGTTCAGCTTAATGATATATTCATTGCTTTTTAGATGGTTGGAATATTTGTACCCCTGATTATTCCCAACGTTTACAACGGCTACAACGCTCTCTCTCCTGGGCTTTGTAACTTCAGCGGATTTATAGCAATTTTGTCAGGAGCATGTTCACTTCAAAACCTTGCAGCCGTTTCGGCCAACAGGTAATAACAGATCTTCATTGGTAGGAAGCAACAAATTATCCATGTCACAATGTGAATTAGTCGCCTATGCGGAAGCAACCGAACAGCTCAAATAAGAATCTGTAGGGTTCGTAGAGTTAAGTAGCTGGTTGCTGGTCTTAACCTAAAATCCAACAGCCCTAAAACGTCCTGTTTAAGCCATTGTCTATTATAGCCCATTCTCCATTGTGTATGTCTTTTTTTATTATAGGCCTGTCAGTCAAACTTTTAGGCCCAAACGGGGTTTCCAAAAACGATTGGTTTCGGATCGGGCTTCGGGCCCGCTTAGAGCTCTGCATCAAGCGCTGGTTTGACAAATCTTATTTTATTGTCAGTTACAAACATAAAGTAAGGCAATAAGCAGACAAAACGTACGAGGAAAAAGTGGTTGTTTGCAATGTGTACGTAATGTTTTTATTCTGACAGGTATTGGGCAATCTCTCGCCATACATCTTACAGCACGGTTTTCTCAAAACGTCGCGTGTACGTCATGGTTTCGTTCACGTGGTTCTGGGCATTCTTGCTAACACTGCCACCACTGGCCAACTTTGGAAACATTGATTTTAGGTAAAAACAAAAAACAAATATTAGAAGCAAACACTCGTCCACCAATTAAAAGTTAACGTAACTGAATGGGTTATTTTTTGTTTAGTTTATTTTTTCTGAGTATTAACTGTTATGTGCTTTAAACAATTTGTTTACATTACACAAGATAAAGTATACACAAAACCGTATTATATTCAGTAGTTAGTACCGAGTAGTTACAAACCACCTTACAGTTATTGGAAATTTAAACAGTTATGTGTAGCTTATGTATTCCAGAAGCTTCAGAAAGGCGTTTGAAAACGTCATAACATTCAAAGGTTAAGGGACCCAGAAACGAATACAAAATTACCTAAGAGCTTCTATGGTGAATACTACTGTACTTGCTGCCAACGTTTTTACAATTGAAGTTGTTTACAAATCGAAATCGAAGTTAAACGACAGCTGTCTTGAAATCCTGTCATTAATGTTGTTGTTTCAGGTACGATAAGAAGGCAATGGCGTGCGTTTGGTCAATGTTCAGTTCAATGGCTTACGACATCTGTCTGATGATATTTGGCATACTTTTGCCCCTAACTCTGATCTGCATATTCTACTGGGAACTATACAAGTACGGTAACGTTCTACCCCCTGTTTTATTATGCGTTTTACGTGCATAAATTTTGTTTTGAGACAGGGTGAAATTTAAAAAAATCTCGTTTTAATTTGTCGTCGTCTGTTGATAAAAATTTGTATTATGAAACGAACGGCAATAAACGCTCTCTGCACTGTACTTTACATTAATCATTTGAACTACTAAGCAATCAGGAAAACATTGTTCTGTTTTGGTAATGTGGATAGGGTAAAATGTGTTTGTAAAAATAGGACCTGCAAACACGAAATTGCCTGACTAGTCTAAAATTACAATAATACGTAATTTGCCGATAAGTAAACCTATTTTTATAGGACAGTAAGGCAACGACGTTTGTGGCTTAAAACTCAAAGAAAAATGTCCAGCACTCCTAATAGTGTGAAACAATACAAGAGGTCGTTGGATACGGAAATCAACCTGTTAAAAACCTTAGCTGTGACTGTCCTCGTGTTTATCCTATGCTGGGCGCCGTATGGAATAACAGTTCTTATTGGGGAACCTGGCGTCCCACCATTGCTTCACAAGGTTGGATAAAACTTACACATAAACGGATTGTGTTGTTTTGTTATTTAGTCTAATTGAGTTTCTGGCATACAGGCCTTCGGTTGGTTGACTTCCACCAACTCAAGCCTGAACTTTATTATTTACGGAGTTATGAACAGAAACTTAAGGATGGGATACAAACGACTACTGGGTAGAATTTTCCGGACAAACAATTCGCGCGGGTATGAAACTGTTTATGAAACTCATCGTAAAAACTATAGTACCGATAAGATTTGTTTTTTCAGACCTGAAAGTTCGCGGTCTTCTGCGGGTGAACAGCGGTGAGATAAATTATCCAAACACTGGTAAGGGAAATGCCCATAGAAACTGTCATGTATTTGCCAGATTTTGTGAAGTACAATCAGCCGCAAAAATTCAATTACTTGAGTGTAAGTGAATAAGCTACACACATAGGTTGCATCTTAGACCTTTTCGGTAACACAGCAGGCTTTTGGGCTGTACACGTAGCATGCCAATGGTTTTTATAATGCTACAGTCATATGTTGCGAATAAATACTTCGTGCACTTTATGATACTTTAACCGTGGATTTAAACGTCCTGCGTAAGTACTTTTGGAGACCTTGTATTGTGAAGTTTCGGGTTTGTATCATACGTCAAAAATGTTCGTTGTGTTTTGCCGTGCCCCGTGTTTTGTGTAAGTTTCATCCCTGTTTTATGCTGTTCTTATTGTTTATGGAAAATGCTTAGATGTGTCGTTTTTACGTTAGCAATAAAAAATATTTGGTCAACTAAGATTATAAACTATACATTAAAACGAGATTAACATCATTACGTACCAACTTTTGATAACCTAGAAAGAAAAATCATTTTATTTATTTTCATTCTTTCTAAGTGCTTGCAATGTCGGTATCCGTTTTAAAAGCAACCGTTCGATGCATATTCAATCTCTGTAACAAAAAGCGAATCTGTTAACATTAAAAACCACATGTTTAGGCATTAAATTGAACTCGCCGACGGGCTTTGTTGCCAGATAGCCTACAACAGAGAACGTTAGAAAAAGTGTAAAATTCGTCTTCACAAGGCAACAAGCACAATTAGGGCAAATATGGGATGTACTTACGGCAGCAGATAATGGGTCTGTCGGGCATTACTGTTGTGTGTGTTGATATTTATTACTTTACGTGGCAAACCATCAATGGTAAATCCGGATATTACAATGCAAAGTCGGGACCGATAAACAGGGAAAAACTTATTGCCACAACACTCGGTACCTGATCCGCACGCAAAACAAAGGTCAATTAGGATTTAATTTGAATGTCAAGTTTTATTTATCATTTCTGGGAAGCTGAAATAAATCAAAGGCAAGCGTCACTGTTTGAAAGCATTTCCCCTTGAAACCATAACAATGAGTGTAACTACTGGCTTCTGAAGTTTTGTGTTGTTATAAATTGGCTATAACGCGTTCTTGGTCCCATGCGAGGAGGTTTAACAGCATTCTTGTTATTACTGCGATCAAAGAAGGAAGTCGTAATCATGGCCTGATACTAAGTTGCAGTTTAGTAGTATCAGTTAATCTGAACAAATAAGATTACGAAAAAAACTCGGCAAATCAGTATCGGTTCGTTGCGTGTACATGTTTGAAATCAACAACAATAAACAACACTGTTGCACATCTAAAGTTTAACACTATAAATTATGATGTAGACTCCAAGGCAAGGCAAAAATTACTCAGTTACAGCAAGATTGGTTAGTATTTCAAGTTTACATAGGAATCTGTTGCTTGTTAGCATCTTCAATTGATTACAATTTGAGGGATCTTGTTTAATTGAATACAACTGGAGGGATCGATCTGAATATGAATGCATGTGTATCAAATGTTAAAGCTTCTCACTTTACACCAGATACAACTTTATCATAGGTTGTACAACAAACATAGCTTTCATAATCGCAAAAGCGGTATGAATGCAACTAATCTAAGTCTCGTGGGCCTGGCGTTTCAAAACGTTTCGTGTCAGGATTTTACAGGAAACCCTTGGTGCGACCATTCAGATGTTTCCAAAGTCGTGGAGATCGTGTACTTGACCTTAGTGTCAGTCATAGGGACATTTGGTAATCTTTTGGTTATCTTTTCGGTTGTTCTGCTCGGGAAAGCTCACCAAAATGGAAACGTGTTTATTGTCAACCTAGCAGTGGCGGACTTGCTGGTAAGAATAGGCAAATATCATGAGACTTTTGGGACTTAAAGACGTTTGTGCAGTTGATTGTGAAAATGAGTTTTAGAAATGGTTCGAGCACTACCAATAAAATACATTAGAAAAAATAGTTAATTTTGAACAGATGCACAGAAGCTCCAGAACGCATGTTGCCAACGATGGTTTTGGATAAAGTCATATAGAAATAAAACTATCAGATAAAAATATTTTTATGGCCGCGAAAAAGCTGAAATTAAGCCCCCCCCCCATAAAACTATCAGATAAAAATATTTTTATGGCCGCGAAAAAGCTGAAAGAGTCAGATCTTAAATAAATGGATTAAGTAAAAATTTGTCGCTGTGGAGATACATTTTAAAAGCATGTGCGTATTTTTGTAGATGACTGGAATTTTTGTTCCCTTGATAATCACCAACGTTTACAATGGTGGCAACTTCCTACCATACTGGCTGTGCAGCGTCAGTGGTTTTGTTGCCATCCTGTCTGGCTCCTGCTCCTGCATTAATCTTGCAGCTGTGGCCGGAAACAGGTACTTGTCAGTTCGCCCGCCCCTTAATGACTTGTTTACAGGCCAATGTTGCAATCCCGTGTCGTGTCCATTTTGTTTTTGCACAAATCAGTACCGTGCAACATTACGTAGCGCATTTAATGTACAGTAACTTATAATGCGAAAGTTAACTGAAACATGAGCTTTTTTGACAACAGGTATTGGGCCATCGTTCGACATGCGACCTATAATGAAGTTTTCTCCAAACGTAACGTTTACATCATGGTTTCAATAACTTGGATGTGGAGCACTTTATTTACTTTGCCACCGATCCTTCTCACCCAATACGGAATAAAATTTAGGTGCTACAACCCTACCCTATACATTTCATATATTATCGACAACTTAATTGGTTTAATAAGAAATTAAAAAATATCTCACATCAACAGCTACGACTCCAAGGCGATGGCGTGTGTATGGTCTATGCGCGACTCCGTGGCATACGATGTTTGCCTTATGATTTGTGTGGTATTTCTTCCCAACATGTCAATCTGTTTCTTCTACTGGAGGCTTTATAGGTAAATACATATAGGTAAATACATAAACATATAGATTGGACTTTTAGCTGCTGTTTGTATAATTTTAGACAAAAAAATAAATAAAAAGCACCCATCTCAGAAAAATAAAACAAGGGCCAGAAACGACGGTTTATGTCGAACCCCACCCTCTTTCCCTAACACGGGTGGTTAGATTCTAGGGCTCCCGCGACTGGTCCCACCATCGTTACTCACTCTGCGCCACACTCACTTTCTTGTGAGCACCCGACACATAACGCCTTATAATACGGTGTAGCTGCAGCGCGTTGTACCACTTTCCACCAATTGTGCCCGACACTTTTTTGCGCTTCATAACGTCTTAACGTTGCGCAGCTATTTCCGGCTTGGTGATTGTTTTGGTGCAATTGTGTTGCTATGTTGTCTTTCACCAAGCGAAATAAACTCAACTCAAGGAGCAGAAACAATCATACTATGTTTCTATTACGAACAGTGATTTTGGTTTAGCACTCGGCGACGTTAACAAAACGACTCATAAGCGAATCCTGCACTAACCGTTTGTTTTGTCGTGTCCTTTACAGAAGAGTAAAACACAGCGGTAAGCGGCTTCGTCGATCAAGCAGCGAAAAACCGGGAATTGAAAGAAGAGGGTCGACCAGGATCAGACAAAGATCTCTTAACAATGAAGTAAATTTGTTAAAGACGCTTGCAGTAACAGTTCTGGTGTTTTTGCTGTGTTGGGCACCATATGGAATAATGATCGTTATAGGCGACCCAAGAACCCCACCCGTTTTGCACAAGGTTAGAGTTTTTGTACTACATTGACCACGTTAAGGTATCAATCATATTTTTTTACTACAATGGCATCGATTTTTAAAACACAAACAAACATCCATTTTAACTTAAGATTTCAAAATATCGTCTAAATAACAAACACTATTGTGGTCCAAAGCATTATATATTACCCACAAACACGTGTAGTCTTGTTTTCTAGAACTAAATATAGCACAGTCTTTACGATGTTTTGCTTTATTAGGCATTTGGTTGGCTCACAGTTACTAATTCATCACTCAATTTTATCATATATGGTGTCATGAACAGGCGGTACAAAAACGGTTACAAAAAAGTTCTAAAAAAACTATTCTGCGTCAAAATATATAACAGGTAAGTAAATGCAAACTCAACATGCTGCAAACAAACCAACAACCTTTCTTTTGCAGATACAAGTTTTGAAGTGAGGACAGAATGATGATATTTTGCCAAACCTCTATAAAAGTTACTAAAACTTTTGGATCGTTGTGATTTGCATGCAAACAGCACCCATCTTGTTGTCCAAAGTAAACTTGGTTCTTAAATGAGCAGAGACAACAGCAACAACCAGTCTTATTTTCGCTATCTTCCCGCCAAAACTTGAACATAGAAACAGTATCAGTTTTTTTATCGCGGAAATTGACGGCGATGTTAACGGTTAACGCTAAATTTGCATAAACGTTTCGTTCGTTATTGCGTCTTACTTTTATTCTAATTTATCATTTTGCTGCGCTGTACCAGCTAACTGCAACAGCGTTCATGTACTTACATATCAAAACTAAGTTACCATCCTCCAAAATAACCAACTTTGCTGCCTAATACCTTAATTGGCAAATATATGTGGCTGCGATTCCTAATATTTGATATTTTCTTGCTTCTTGTACACTTCTTGATCGATCAAACAACGTATTGCCTTCTTTCTCTGACTCTCGTCTTATGCGTCGTATTCGCTCATTGTGTTATTCTATTGTACCTCGAATAAACACCTCGCTACAGTTTCATGTTTTGTTTTAAGAATTGTGTACAGTATAGCAGCAATAAGAGTAAAAAAAACACAAAATACAAACACATAAGAAATTCACAAACTTAAAAAAAAAAAATTATTGTGGTTTACATAAAGGAAAGAAGTCCAGGAATCATTTTCGTAATGCTACCATTCTGTTTGCATCCCACAAAAGATTGAGCGATTTACCTTGTAACACAGATAAGTTTGATAAAGCATAAACACTGGATTGTGCACATCTTGGTACAGCACAGGATTTTCGTATTTCTTTTACAGTTTCCACTGCCCAGCACGCATTCCACTTTGAACCCATTTTTTCACTGTAAGCTTGTAAAGGTGAGGCAGCAACGACTTCATATCGACCTGTTTGTAACCTCCAACATAGAAAACACTGAAATTGCTGCAAGGCATTAGCCTTAGAACCAAAATTGCTGTGGTGCCGAAAATGCATCTCCCGTAGTTTGGTTTTTGACTTTTGAGGTGAAACATTCAGAAGAGCTACAATAAGCAGAATAACAGATCTGGTGCTTGGGCAGACATCAATAATTTGAACGTCATAATCAATAAGATATCCAAACTTGTAAGTGGTATAACATCTTGTTCGAAGAACATCAAAAATAACATGTTCAACATCTAGCACTAGGTTCTGACTAAACGCAACAGATTTTTTTGAAGACTCATCTTTAACTGGATTGAGGATCATACCATTACCACCTTGGATTGTAACAGGGCCACAAAAGAGACTGTTTTCTGCAAAAGGTACTGGCTCCTCAGCTGTTCCCATTGTAGGCCCATATAGAGTTTCTAAAAATGACACAATTCCATCTGTGCTTCGACACACAGGTCTAAGGTTTCCATGTGATGAAACATCACCATTACAATAAACACTACCAGTGCCACTGCTTTCACTTGCATTTGGACTGGGAGATGTAACACTCTCCATAGAAACTTCCATTTGACTACGAAAACTTGACAATTTCAAGACTTTTGAGGTACTTCGATTAGGTGGGGTAATGTTGGTAAGTGAAAAAGAATCTGTCCTTTTCCTTTTTCCAGTTAGTTCATGGTTCTCTGGGATGTTTCGTCCACAATAAACACAGTTATTTTGTTCTGCTTTATAAGATGCACATGTATTTTCATGTGCACTACAGTTTGCATTGGTTGCCAAACCACAACAACAATTTTCATTTTTAAATTGTGTTCCTGACAGTTGATTCACATTATTTGACCTTTGTGATACAAGCACAATACTTTTTGGTTCTGGATCAAAGTATGGGTCAACTGTATCATCGGCAACAGTAGTTCCATTACTAGCAATCATAATATTGCAGCATTGTTTACATCTTGCGTTGGAGGAATTATTTTCACTCAGAACTATGCGCTGTGATGTGGGTAAGGAATCATCAGAGGTAAATGAAAACAGTGAGCCTTGCGTTGGGGATCGAATAGGTTCATCAACCTGAGAATTTGAGGGACTGAACAAGTCTGTCTCCATCTGAATTGAACTAGAAAAATCAGATGTGTATGGTGTACTGCTGCCTGAGAAATCTGCATTATGCACACTGCCATTATCAGAACCTCTTTGAACACCAGAAGAAACTAAATTGAGGTGTCGGGTAAGAAGTAGGTCAAATGTCCTGTCACTATTGGCCATTGGTTTGATTTCTTCATTATTACATGGAACTGGGATATCCTCAAATGTTGCTCGCTTTATGGAACTTAAAGGAAGAGATGTAGTATTTCCATTTGTCGGCAGAATACCAAGACTAAACACCCCAATTGAGTGGCCCATGTTTAACACCAGTAGGTCATCGATTTTTAGGCCACATGCATTCAATACAGTAGAGTTAGAAGATACAGATGTATGCTTCATGTGTGCAACAAAACCATGACTTAAACAGTTACTTGTTGAAAGATCATCAGTTTCTTCACAGAGTTCATCTGTGTGTTGATTCCCAAATCCACAGTCTTCACAAGGTGAAAAAGCAGGCACAGCTGCAACAGTGATGTAACATATGTTAGTCTGTTTTCCATAACCAGTGACAACAATTTTTGACCTGTCTTTTGGCCACTCAGCATATGTTATACATAAACGGCCACTTATTTCCTCATTGGCAAAAAGTCTTACTGTCCGAACTTTAACCATCTTTTTGTCCTGTCGAAATAACCACCAATGGAGTCTGTAAACCAAAGTGATAAACCCAGTGTGATCTGATGGCTCATATATTTCTGTGTATGATATCACAAAGGTTCCATTTTTGCTAAATCCAAGAAAAACATGGGCCTGGTCCATCAAAATACTCTCACTCACAATATCTTTAAGACAAAATGCCAATCTTGATGGTAGGCGACTAAATGTTGGTCCAACAGCAAGTTGACTTCGCTTTATGGGATATTTTGAAAAGTTTGCATATATTTCCCTTCTTCTTAACATACATGTAATAGTTGTTGCCCCTTTGTTTTTAGTAGTGCTTTTTAAACTCATGTTTCATAAATGTTACTTCATCCAAAGAGATAACAAAGCTTTGTATGAGTTCTTTGCTTCATCTGAAAAAGAAACAGTAAAACATTGCACCTGACTGGATTGGAAATTTTTGAATCATTTTGCAGCTAATTTACAAAAAACTTCTTAAAAATATAGTTCTTACAAAAATGCATTGCTGACGACTGACAATGCCAGACAATGATCGATTGTAGCAAATTGATAACACATCGCAAATCGGCTGGGTATAAAAATCGGAAAACCATTCGGTTTTGCTGCATTTTTGCTAAATTTTCCGCACGCTCTCTGCAATACATTTTCTATTTCCTTTTTCGTTTAAAAATCTCGTTGCAACAGCTAAGCGAATAGAAGCAAAGCCGTAAAGTTAAAAAATATTTCAATGTTTGTTTATCACGTGGTTTCTTTACAATTGGTTGCACATCGCTGCGTTAACTGATGATGCATGACGACGGCTAAAGTTTTTATGCACAGCCTCCTGTTAAAATAAATCAACTCAAAACAATGACAAATTTTTAACCCGATCCCGTTTTTTACTTTGGATTTTCTGTCATTCGTTTTCAATATATCCTGTCACTTGAATTATTTCGAATCCAAATAAATGAACTAATCAAAAACAACACAGCAAGTTATTTTATTTTATCCAAAAGGAATAAATAAAGTTGTAATCACAATGCAAGAAATCTACACATTTTCACAAACACGCACAGGCAGTGTTCAGGCATCAAGTTCTAATTGGACAAAGTTTTTTTTCATTATAAGCCAAGCCCTTTAGTGAGTTGGTTTTGAGCTACATCAACAAGTCAAAAGCAAATCAAAAATTAATTGGCAAAAAGTAACAAAGAAAAAGAATCTAATGCACGGCACAAAACAGCAAATGTTAGCAAACAAAAAGTTTTGTAACAGTGACATTCCTGTTTTTGTTAGCATAAATTTAGACCTAGTATTGTTTAAGAGAGAGGTAACTAATACAACATAAAACATTTAATTTGTAAGTGCATGGCTGCAGAGACAAAAAGACAATAGGACAACAACAATTAACAAAAATCCATTTAATTATATTTATCTTTTTTTACAGCACCTTTTGACAATGGATGGAAATTACAAAGTTTAAATTGAGAATTAGAAAGCCGTATTGAGTTGTATGGAAAATTTACTAAAACTACTGTAAAATTCACTTGTAGCAGCCATGCACAATATTTGCTCTCTACATTGTTACAGCAATAGACAAACAACACACCAAAACACAAGAAATCCACAAAGAAAACGTATACAGTGCTCACTGAACGGTAGATATGAACAAAAAATGAGGAAACAGAAGGTAACGAAAGAGCTTCGCAAAACTAAATTTCATTTAGACGAACTAAAAAACTGAAAAGGAAATATGGGTAGATGCACGATACACAACCCACAATTACGATTTTATGATGCACACAGGCCGTACAGATTTGTCAACATTGCATAGAACTAAAAAATGAATTTTGTAATGACATATGTCCTACCGAATTACTTGGACTTTTAAAATTGTCAATAATTAGAAATATTCAGGTAAACTCCACATTTGCTATTTGCTAAACCTTCAAGAAAGGCCTAAAGATTGATGCGCTGGTAATTGACGTTTTTTATTCTTTTTCGAATGGCTATGTTTAACCCCTTTTTTAGATTTCTTTATAATTCCACCAGTGGGCGGTACAGCAGTTTGTGTAATTCTGGCTCCTTCAGGCTCAGAAAGAGTTGCGCTGATGTGTTGTTGCCACAGAGACATGGTCTGGTGGATGTTTTCGTTTTGAGCAATGTTGCTTTCCAGTTGGTGTCGCGTACCAGCAGGTAGTATATTAACATTGTCATTAAGATCATGCACATCACCAGACAATAGTTTTGGTGAATTACCAGATGTCTTTGAACGGCCTATGATTGCCTTAGATGTCCGTGGTGAACCATTGCTACGCTCAGCTTTTCTCTTCTTTGTTTTTCGTGTAGAAGAACTTTCACAAGCTACAAACCAATCAGCATCGTTTGAATCATCTGGATCTTCTTCAGGACCCAAAACATCACTAACAGTTGAAAATTTTCTAAAAAATACATATCAAATTTATCATCTCACCTACTTTCCCATTTAAGAAGAAAGTTTCACATACAAACATACACTGCAACACACATTTGGAAAATACTATTGGCACTTACCCACTGTTGGCTATCCTTTGTGAAGCAATTCTACTAGAATTTCTACCCATTCCCATACATTTCTCTAAATGCGGCGCAAACCGACTTGCTGCCATATTACGTTTACAGTTTGGGCAAAGACATTCAACCTGAATACACAGATTATTGTTAAACATTTCACTACGGATTTCAAACATAAAAATTTAGTTAAAACACATTTATTAAAAAAAAAATTGGGAATCATGCAAATTAACTTACATTTTTCTTTGACCCACAAAGAGGTTGTCCAAAAATATCTAGGCCTTTTTCAGTAACTATTTTGTATTTTTCTTCATCATCCGATTGATTTTCATCCAGAAATAAAGTTCCTCTTGTCAACGATCTGTGTGCCTAAAAGCAAATTTTCATTGCTGAGATCCTACAATTTTCATACAACCTTCACTCTAATTAATGTGTACCCAAATGGCAAAGCGAAAATAAGAACGCTGATGAAATTCTTATAATTAATGAAACCAACTTTGTGTGTATCTTGCATGCAATTAAAACTACAGCTAATCAATGCAAAAAATCTACCTCATAAGCAATTCCTAGTACAGCCTCTTCTATCATTTCATTAAGAAAGTGATCAGCATACATTTGCAAATCTGCCATTGTGCATTGTTATTTGATAGGCGCAGTAGCACCTTAAAAACACGAAGTTATAAAAATTAGCAAAACAGGGAGCAATTAAACCTCAAAGTTGGAAAAACGTTTATGTTCGGTTATAAAAAAACAGGTTGCTTGACAAGTTGCGACCAGAAAAAAAATGTGTGCTCGTTTAACAAAATGTATACATGCCGATTCGGCAATTGCAAACATTTCCTATTAAAAACTGGAAGTTTGCAATGCAATAAGTAAACCATTTTGTCAACAAAACCACACCTTTTCCTAAATATGCAAGAGATTTTTATTAAGCCTCAACAAATTCAGTAATATTCATTTGCGCAAAGCCGCACAAGCAATCACAACTGTGAACCCATTTGACCTCATGTGTATTTGTCTGCTTTGGCACGAGGCGTCGCCAAATCCAACGCGAATTATAAAAAACAAACAAGAACAGGTTTCCTTTGACGGCCTCGCTACAGCGACTGCCATAATGAGGTCACAATCAATCGATACGCTTCGTTGCTCCAAGCTCTTTGTGACGAAGACTGTTTTGCAATCGCTGTTTTGTTGACATTTGATGCTGACGGCCGGCTGCGCTGTTACTGGTTGTTGAAGGGCGAGGCACGTTTGGTTCTTTGTTACCGTTTTTCGTCGTCGTTGGCGTTTTTACACCAAGAAAAGCAGTGGGAGAGTATGTTGTTTTACCACTCGTGTGTGTTTGCGTATAAGAACGCTTTGTATAGCATGGAAGAAAAGTTCAAGACAAACAGACAGATCGAACAACACACAACTAAAGTGTACTGGTTTTTAGCAAGAGTTTTCGTTTTGTTATTTTGTCGTTGCTTGCAGATCATTTTAGAGCCATGCAACCTTTTTTGCTGCAAGAATCCAATTGCAATTAGACTAATGAGCAGCATTGTCGAAAATAGGCTCTTGTTAGTAATATATCGAACTTGCTGGGATTGTACAAACAGTATGTAGTAAAACATGAGCCACTGTTTTACATTCATACCTTTTGTATTATTATATTGTCACAAGTGGTAAAATTTGTTGATTATAACCTGTTTAAATACACAAAATAGTTTAATCATGAAACCATGTGATACTTACTATTTTAGGTGCAGTTAGAAACATGTCATCTTTAACAGTTTTATTGGCTGGCCTTTTAGTTGGCATAGCTTCATCTGAAAGTGTGCTACTTTCTTCAAAAACAAGTGCAAAAGATCCGGTGCCCATATCCTGTTCTTTGGACAAAGTTACAACTGGAAATATTGTATCATGGAACTATACAAGTCCTTCAGGAATGTCTTCAGTTGTTGGAGTTGGTGCTATGATTTTCAATTTAACAAGTACTGCAGAAGCTGGGGAATACATGTGCATTGCCAACAATACTGTTGTTAATAAAGTGTCGGTTATGTACCTTGCCAAACCTATCATACAGGTCAGAGCTGTGTTCTTTATTGCAAACATGACTTAATGCAGGGCTGTGGTGTTATTTGCGAAATTTGTTTTAAATGACTGTATTATAGAATTTTGTTATCATCGTTTTACATGATATAAATTGACCTTTTATGTGATAATCTCATCCATTGGTAATAACCTTACTATTTCTTATGGTTGTAAAAAAACAGGTCTTCATAATTGCAATGCACAACTTGCTGTCCTAAAAAAACCTTCTGTTGTTTAAAAAATGGTTGCATGTATGAAAATAGTGATGCTTAGCAATGCTTTCCACCTACTTAGTTTTTTTCAATTCCTGACACTGTGTAGCAGTAATATTCTGTTCAATTTTAAGCCTGAGAAATGTGGAACACCCTTTCTGTAAATAAAACTTGGTAATCTTTTGTAGAACACACGGAAGTCTGTTACTTTCAATGATGGAGACCATGACCGAAAGTTAACTTGTGTTAGCGATGGGTCATACCCAACTGTGACATTTCAATGGAGCCGCAGAGAAGAGGGGGAAAATCAAGTAGCAGTGATAATCTCACCACAATCTGATCCCAACATTAATATCACAACCACTGGCAACAAGTTGGTGTTTTAATGACTGAAATGTATTTAATAATGCATGGCCTACTCAAAGTACTTGTATGTTTTACTACTCAAATTTATGATGACATAAGGTGTGTTGAAACATTTATACACATTAATTTACAGTATCAAGTAAGCAATTAATATGTTTTTTAGTTCTACAATTCTCTTTCGCAATCTTACCTACAGTATGCAAGCAAATTATATATGTGAAGTAAACAATGTCGCTGGAAATGCTACAGTTGAGGTAAGAAATAAATCCAATCTGTGCTTATATTAATGTTTAACATTTTGTACCATACAATACACATGGGGGTTCAGAGCAACAGGCACATCCAAATGTCCAAGTTTTATAGCCTTTTTAAGGTTGAAATGTGACCTGTACATAGTTTGTGGGCTTTGACATGCCCCACTGAAAGAGATGATTGATCTAATAGCTTTTGCCCTTTTAGGTTTTGATTCGTGTGAAAGACAGACTTGCTGCACTTTGGCCATTCCTTGGTATTGTTGCTGAAGTTGTAATTTTGATCACAATTATATTCATGTATGAAAAACACAGCAAAAAGGTATGTGAAGATTTAATAAAGCAGATTTTAGATTTTAATGTCATGGCAAAACATAGTTTACCGACTCGGACATTTCAACACTTAAACAATTTTTTACGTTTTGAAGTATAGTTAAAATAAATATTAATCATTGGAAATAAAAATAACTCATTTGTGTTTAAAGACTGTTGTGGAAGAAGTTGATGCAAAAGATGAGGAAGAAAAACCTTTGCAAAAAGAAGAGGAGGAAAATGGCACAGACATAAGGAACAGAGTCCCCAACAACAATTACAAATAAGCAACTGATTTTTAAACATAGGTGTATAAGTTTTGCTATTGTTGTAAATTGTGCGTCATCCAAAGCCAGCCACAGCCCAGAGACTTGAGATTTATAGTACCATTTTTTCATGTTGTTGTGAATAAATCTTTTTGTTGTCCTGAGGCAATAATTCTTTTTTTGTCACTGCAAAATATCATGGCACATCTTTGTTTAAAGTGGTTTTATTAGCTTATGGCTTTGCTTACCTTGTAGCATTTTAATTGTGATTTGTGTTGTTTACTAATGTGTGGATGTCTTGACAACCTTATCTGTTTAGTTAAGTTGCAAAAAAATTGTCTCACAATAAAATTGAATGTTATTGTGCTTTATTCGATTTGTTTACTCACCTCTTTCAACCAAATATTGATGAAAAAGATGAAAAAACTATGCTTACTGCATGTTTAGCATTTTTAACGTTTTCACAAGCCATAATAATGACTTCAACATTTGTGAAAATGTTTTTTTTTTAATTGTGTAGGATATGCAATGAACTTGTTCTGCAAAATGTAACACGGTTGGATTCTAAATTTCGTGTTTTTATTGCACGTTAGGCGCCACTTTGCTTTTCGTTTGTTCTTTGCGAAAGAAAGGTTAAAATGCCCTTGATGTTTTGCTTTGCTTGAACAGCAAAACGACAACCATTTCACAGCTGTCATGCAAGGCCAGATGCTAAACATTTTTTATCTCGTTAAGCCTTCGGGTGTTCGTTACCAGTTAAGTGAACTACCTTTTCCCGAAGTCAGGCTACTGAGTTGCATGACTTTCAGCTTATTATTAAAACCTCGTTTATGATGCAACCCTTAAGGTTTGTTGTTGTTATGAAATAACACTTATTGTATCTTCACCCTGTTTCGTAAACATACGTGCATCATGTCGATGTTGTGCTGTCGTGTGCTACAATGCTGTGCTCTTTCATCTTGTTTTCTGCCCTTTATATTGCTTAAAAAAGCTTATTATGAATCTACCGGTTTGAGATTCTTTTTTGGTTGCTTGTGTATTGCTGTTCAATTGAGAATAAATCATGGTACAATAAAATTATACATCAGCGTGTTTTACAGAGTCATGACTTTTTTGAGGTATAGAACATTTGGAGGAGATTCTGTGCGAAAGGTCATTACGCTGCGCAGTAGTAGTGCCAGTTATGTGGCACGGTATCTGGTTACAAATAATGTTGCTGCTTTCGAACACCGAGACTGGTTAGGGAGATAACGTTTGTGAAACCAAGTTGCATCGTAAGTCTTAAACTTACTACCCTACTTAGGGAAAGAGGGTGGTGTTCTAAAATCTAAAGGAAAACCTATTGAATAGCTTTCAGCGCCGGAAGAAATTGCGCTGCACAAACATAATGCCTATGTTGCAATGTAT
Source organism: Phallusia mammillata (assembly GCA_003260075.1). Lineage (NCBI taxonomy): Eukaryota > Metazoa > Chordata > Ascidiacea > Phlebobranchia > Ascidiidae > Phallusia > Phallusia mammillata. Next base: position 91,671 of record QLIY01000298.1, read on the forward strand.
TTACTGTGCACATAAAGCTCTAAGTGTTGTTCACGACCAAGCAACTTTCAGGTCTGATGCTTGTGGGGACATTTTCATTTTTGATAGTGGTTTACAACTATCTATGATTTTTTTTCTCTATTTGCTGGAGTTAAAAATACAGCTCTTTCGTACACGAACTGTAGACTGACTAAACTCTAAATCTAAAGTGATGTTTATGTCTTGTAATTCAACTCGAGCAGTTCAAAACACAATAGCAACGTCAGTAAAGCGACACATCTTACTTTGAAGGCGACATGGTTTGCTTTCAAATCGATTTGCATTTCACAGCATAAACAACAGTGTAGCAGCGCGTTCAACCATTATCCACTAAATGTGCCTTTTATTTTTTCGCGCTGCGTAACGTTTTAACGCAGCTATTTGTTGATTGTTTTATTGGTATGATGCTGCTATGTCAGTGGTTCTCAATCAGGACCCAATGCCACCCAGGGTGACCACGAGCTGTATTGCGGAGTGCCACGGATGTAGGTCCATTATAAACATTTACCCAAAGTCACTGAACCATTTTCTTTTATAATGCTCAGAGTTAAGTGTGTGCTACAAACGATTTAATTTCCTAATTGAATCGACTATTACCACACTATTTGTGGGTGAGGTCTAGTTTTTGTAAAAAAACATTACAATTTAGTTGAGTTTGCTTCATGCATGTTTTGCTAGAGTCCATGCATAGGGGGTCTTCCGGGGTTACTTACAGGGGGCCACGAGACCCGAAAGTTAGTTCTAGAGGGCCACGGTGCATGAAAGGTTGAGAAACACTGCGCTATGTTCACCAAGCGAAATAAACTCATTTCTCATCTCTCTTAACTTGTTGATCTCCACCAAATTACGACCAGTTATATTACTAAATTCCTTTCTTTACTTTCAGACAAAGACCATGTTTATTTTGACAATGTATTCACAGGAAATCAAGGTTATTTTTGCAAGGTGAGGTTACACACGCAACAACATTAGGAAACAGATAGAGCAAATCTTTTTATATTTTTACTCTACCGGCAATTCTTACACTAACTCTGCTAACAAAACATGCTTTATCACAAACGTAAACTGCTGCATTGTATGATGGAGTTCGTACCGCCCACTGAAAATTGCAATACCTCCAACATGGCGACACAAGTTATGAAGGCCTTTAGAGCATTACAACCGCTTTGCCGATGTTTCCACCTTTCAGCATAGACATAAATGCCTTCGGGACATTTTCAAATCCATTTGTTACAGTTTCCCGCGTCTTGATCTTGCCCTTAAAATACATATGTTTATCATGTTGAAGTTTTACAAAAAAATCACCTACTTCCTTAATCCACTGGTTAAGAATGTCGTAAGTTCCTTTTTTATCCTGAAGGTTGAATACTTGAAGACCTGTCATTGTCAAGCATTTGAATACAAAGTGCAGTTGCACCACTGGAGCTGAAACAAATATATAAGCAGCGATTTAACAAAGCTGATACAAAATACAACGAATCTGAAAAACCCAATCCCAGCGATAGATTATGCGCTTGAGATGGTTTAAGTGCTTAAAACTTTGCTGTTCCATAGAGTGGTAACTCCTGGCTGGAGAGTAGGTAAGAGTAATTCAGAAGGGTGAAAATATTGTAGTAGGTTAGTATACTTGTAAATATATTTACAATCATATAAGGCCACTCGGTACTACATAGTAGGCACCACTGAAAATTTGACAATGAAAAGTACCTATGGAATAACCCAGCCTTGCTCTAGCTTGATGTAAAAAAACAGAAAACAGAAAAGTAACTAACCTTGAGGTACTTCTTCGCTATTATAAGCCGAAACCGCACCACAAACTGCAATTCTTCCGCCGATGTTCATTTGTTCAATAACCGCTGAAGACATTTTGCCACCCACCTGTACATTTAAATACAGGTTTGGGAGGGAACATTAACAACTTAATAATTCAGGATGAAACTCCGTCGAAACCAGGCTTACATTGTCGTAGTAGCAATCGATTCCGTTGGGTGCTGCCTCTTTGAGAGCAGTTTTCCAGTCCTGGGTCTTGTAATTGAAAACCGCATCAAAACCAAGCGACTTTGCAAATTCGACTTTCTCGTCGGATCCGCAACTTCCAATAGCTCTGCATCCCTAAAGTGTTAATTTTTTGGTGTTTGCAGACACAGTAGACAAGCAAAGCCAGCACTGTCCTGTCAAGTGCTACATATAGTATCGACCATACGGGACAACGGCTTTGGCAACAAACTGCACGTGTAACACGAACCGACCTACGATAGGTAAACAACGACTTTACGTAACAACACCGATTCATGTTACGCCTTTTTACATGGTAGAAAATATAACACGATGCTAAAATTATACCCCTTCCAAGCCCTACCCAAGACATAAACTGATATTCTCATCACGGGCTTATTTACTTATGGTTGATTCATCTTAGCCAAGTACTGCGGCAAGGCAACTTACCAATATCTTAGAGATCTGGCCGACAATGCTTCCGACAGCACCAGCTGCCCCGGAAACCATTACAGTTTCACCAGCTTTGGGCTTGCAGATAGTAGTCAAACCATAATGTGCTGTTACACTGCAAAAAGTAACCTACATCACTGGAATGTAATTGCAAAATTACAAACAGTTTGTTTCAGTGCAGATAGGTTTTAGTACCCTGGCATTCCCAAGGCACCAGTTGCAACTGATATCGGTTGATCTGGGCATATATCATCGCAACGATACCACACAGCCTCCCCTTTGCTTTTGCTGATCGTTCTCCAGCCGATTTCCTGCAATACCATCGACCCAGTCGGGTATTTTGAGTTTTTGCTTTTTAGCACCCTGAAACGCAATTAAAAGTGAAAACGCAGTTCTGTCTGTTTTTTAACGTTCTTGCAAAACTTGATTGTTAACAACTTACTTGGCGACTTGAAAGGCTCGAAACTCAGACCCAACTGGTGTCGGAAAAACTCTGCAAATTTGAATGAGCATTTTAACACAAAACTATGGACAGCCCTTATCGTTTTCAACAATAACGATAGTGCCAAAAAAACACCAGCTACTCTATTTTTATCCCCGTTCAAGGTCCGTATATAAATGCTTGAAGTTTTCTATTCACCCCATGTATTCATTTTACGATAATTCACCGATTGGAGACGGTTTTTGTCCTTTGCCAATACGTGATTTAAACAGGTTTTCTTACCGGATGTATGGGTCGGGGCTGATGCATACCGCTTCCGTAAGAATCTCTGTAATACAAACAGAAACAGAGCATATCTACTTTTATTTACATCGGCATTGATGTATATACTTTGCTTTGGACTTACAAAATTCGTACTTTTTGCCTTTGGTGAAAGCACATTCTTCTCATTTTTTAAACGTGAAGCAAAACATGTCTCTTCTTATTGCCACATGAACTTTTTTAGTGCTTTTACCTTCGTCTTTGAGATTTTCGTCCACATCTTGCTCAATGATTTTAAAATCTTCTTCCTTGGGATTTCCAACGAACTCTTGAGCTTTTACGTACACCTTTGACTTGACCATTATTATTTACGTTTCTAAGCTTATGCAGTTGTAATTACCGTAGACCCTTGTACGTTGTCCTGTACAGCAAGAAACAAATGATATAACCACAGAGACTTTGCACATTTACTGTAATTAAGAAACAAATGATATAACCACAGAGACTTTGCACATTTACTGTAATTAATTTACTGTAAAATTAATAAGCTTTTGCTGCAAGTATAAATTATAATCTATCTCACCCTAAGGCTAAATTTGCAGCAGAACAGGAAAACCTATGCCTTTTGCCTAGCGACACATACGGTGAACGGCAGACTGTTTTTTTATTCCTGCTCAGTCGCCCGAAACGGCCGGAAGGCCATTTAGTTGCTTAGAAAGTGGCAATGTGCGCTTTTTAGTTGCGGTACTGCGAGTAAAAGCAAGTGTTTTGAAAGTGTAGACTTAAAATTTTGTTCGATTCCGTTTTCATTTGAGTTATTAATAAAGACAATGGAGCGCACAAACCACTTTTTCTTGTTTGTTTTAACTTTACTGTTTTAACATCTCAATGTTCTTTTGTTTTTGAACTTTTATGAACATCAATTATTTAATTAACTCTGCAGAAAATGCAATACAAAAACTCCGTTTACTGACGCCAATAACTAAACATAGACCGAACTCTCGCGATCATACTCAAGGTTAAAGGGGTCGATCGAAAAAGGAAAAAACGCCAATGACAAAATGCAACGACGACACATTAATCACGCAAATGAACGTGTCATTGATACAACGGATAGCTAGTGAATTAGTGTTTCAACCACAAGCCTTTCGGTAAGTTGTGTTATAAAATAACATTCAAAGACCATTCGAGTGACTGGTACTCATATCTGACTTGGCATCATTATATTTCATAACTAGGATTTTGTATGGTTCTTAATTCCTAGAATAAAACTGCAACCAAACAATTATCTCCAGTGACACCAATTCTATCATCTGACCACGGATTTACGCAAATGATTTTATTGCATTAACGCGTATTGAACAGTGCATGTACTATTAGGTTCCAGTAACATTGCAACGTTAAATGTTGAGTTTTAGCAGGAATTATTGGAAATCATACGACAAGTCTTTATTGCGTTTTAAAGCATTACGACTGCTTTGCCGATGTTCCCACCCTTCAACATAGCAATGAAAGCCTTAGGAAGGTTTTCGAATCCGTTGGTCACGGTCTCTCGCGTTTTGATCTTGCCCTAAAAGTATTGCATTACTTTTGATTTTATAGCTTTAGTTACAGTAAGCACAAACGCTAGAATTTTGTATGACGTACGTCTTTAATCCATTGGTTCAGAGTATCATAAGTTTGTTTTTTGTCCTTCAAGTTGAATACTTGGAAACCTGTCATCGTAAGGCACTTTCCGACAAAGCTCAGTTGAACCACTGGGGCTGAAACAAACAAACAGACAAAGAAATTTTTCGCGAAGGTTTATGCATGAAACTCATGATTGACTAAATCAACCTTGTGCAACTTCTTTGCTGTTATAAGTAGAAATCGACCCACAAACAGCTATTCTTCCGCCAACATTCATCTGCTCAATCACCGCCGAAGACATTTTGCCTCCAACCTAAATATTATACAGTTGACTAACTTCAATCAGCTTTAAGGTAAAGCAGTTTAAGGCAACATTCAAACAATGTGAAATAATGCAAATGAAGTTTATATATCAGACAAAGTTTGCCAAATACGGATAGTCAGCGCAAAAGAGCTTTCGCAAATATTTAAAAATAATATTTAACAAATTGTGTGAAAATACTGACGGTTGGGACTGCAGCGATCGCAATGATAATTTGTGCAAACTTTGCAATAGTTGTTTATCGAAATAGCTCGTTTTGACGCGCTAGCTCAAAGCTTGCGAGGAAGTTAAAATGTGTAGCCACCAAATCCAACTGTATTGACAAATCATGTTCGGACTTGGTAATATGTCCTGTCGCTAATATTTAGGATGTAGATGTGACTTTGTGATCTGGTGTTTACGTGCTTTAGCCGTATATTTGGTCATGTGCTGTGATTGGACGCTGCTTTGTGTGGGAATTGGGCCAGAGCCAATCGCAAGAGCACTTGTGTACGATTTACCTCCTTTATCTGGGGTGGGCAATATATAAAACCGCACTGGTTCATTATGATCTCCCTTTTCCTTCTCGTGCCTTTCAGAGGTGATAAACAAACGAACCGAAGTGCAAGACACTTAAGTGGAACTTCCACTCGGTACTGACAAGCTCAGAAGCTTGGGAAGTTAAGGACGATGGTGTACCTCTTTAATTTGATTGTGAATCGGTTTATAGCATGTATCGGGACACCTAATTTAAAAACTACAGGGCTATTAAGGTTGGGATATAATACAAAAACCTACAAACCGAAATGATAAACGTGGTTCTTAACGTTACATTTATAACTCATCCCACTTTCATGTTAGTTTAACAAGCTGTGCTCTTTACTTTATTTATGTGTACTTAGCAAGCTTTGTCTATTGTGAGTCCAATAGTAGTAGCTCTACCTAAACATCTGTTTTGTAAGTAGTAAGTTATGTCACACAAATGCAATATGCTTACATTGTCGAAGTAACAATCAATTCCCTTAGGAGCTGCTTCTCCTAAAGCAGTTTTCCAGTCCTGAGTCTTGTAGTTGAAAACCGCGTCAAAACCGAGCGACTTGGCAAATTCGACTTTTTCATCTGATCCACAACTTCCAATGGCTCTGCATCCCTAGAATTATTATATTTTGATGATAGTGCTCTTTGACTTCAGGTAACGAAAGTCAAAAAGGATCAAGGATTGTAGTTTTACCAACCAAGGAGGACTTTAACAAGACTGCTGATTAGGCAACAAGTCAAGTTTATTTGCATTGTTAAGTCAAGTTTATTTGCATTGTCACTTCCTGAAACATATCCATGTTGAACAGTTTTGTAAAACACCTGAAATGCTGTTAAGTGATGTTTAGAGTGTACTGAGTTTGGTACAACGACAATGTCATGAGTGATATATATAAGTTAGACCACATCATAACATCAACTTACCAATATCTTGGCGATCTGGCCGACCATGCTTCCCACAGCACCAGCAGCTCCAGAAACCATAACGGTTTCACCAGCTTTGGGTATGCAAAAAGTAGTCAAACCATAATGTGCCGTGACCCTGCAAAAATACCCTTTGTTAGTCAAATTCATTTGGTCACAATTACTAACAAATCAAAAGCACCCCGGCATTCCTAGTGCACCAGTTGCAACTGATACAGGTTGGTCTGGGCTTATATCATCGCAACGATACCACACAGCATCCCCTTTGCTTTTGCTAATCGTTCTCCAGCCGATTTCCTGTAAGACCTTCGATCCAGTCGGGTATTTTGAGTTTTTACTTTTCAACACTCTGTGCAAAAAATATATTAACAAACAAAAGCAGTAGACACAGTCCAAAGTCCAAGCAACAATAATGTGATGTATTTTTTGCGTTTTTCAAACAGAAACTTACTTGGCGACTTGGAATGCACGAAACTCAGAGCCAACTGGTGTTGGAAATACCCTGTGAATGTGTAAAAAGGCAGGTTACTTTGTGAAAGTACTTTAAATTACATTAAAATTACATAAATTTACATTGTAACTTAAAAAATACACCTCGAACAACAACACGTCAAAAACGCAATTATGGACTTCTAAGGTCAGTGACCTGACTTAAACTTGCTGAGGTAATGACTTAAAAATAGCCAAAACCTTTTGAATGTGTTATGATTCTTACCTTATGTATGGATCTGGACTGATGCACAATGCCTCGGTCAGGATCTCTGTAACGTAAAGCGTATATTATTACATGAATCACCGTTTATGTGGTCCAGCTAACACAAGGTTATTTTAGTTTTAGGTTGTTTACTACATCCTACCATCATCCTTGAGATTTTCATCGACATCTTGTTCGATGACCTTGAAGTCTTCCTCCTTTGGATTTCCTACAAATTCTTGAGCTTTAACGTACACTTTTGATTTTACCATAGTCAAACCTTGATTTTTGCCCTCCTACTTGTGCCAAAACTATACTCAAATGCTGCTCATCAATTCCTTTGAAATTTAAGCAAATTTAATTCCGGTTTGATAAATAACAGACCTCATCTCTAATGAATTAAGTTTAACGCACCGGTTTAGCTGATTTGGTTTGGCCTAGCACTTATATTCAAAGCTGCAGATAAGACCATGTATAGCTTCAATGATTTCAAAATCTGAAATTTACCGTGTTTTACCCGTTCAATGCTCTGTAAACAGACATTGTCAATACAGTTGTGTGTCTTTCTGCCTTTGCTTAACGATGACTGTTCCTAATCAATGTTTGCACTGATAACAATTTTAAGCCTAAACAATCAAAAATACACTTGCTGGAAATGAATTTGCTAATTTTTATTTGCTTGGTCATGCGGCTTGGGTGGCAGAAAAGTTGCATTGAATTACTGCACACACAAAACATCCCGCTAAATAAAACGATTAAATCAATACGTTCAAATAAGTAAGTTAATACTTCATTATCCTTTTTCGACACGTCCCATGCGCAGTTGTGCCACAATCATTTTCAGACCCACTTATGCGTTGTTTTTACTCGGAAATTAGTTTTGTCTATGCAACATGTTGGTATTGTTAAAGAAAGAAAGCTGAAAGATCTGAGTACAAAAATAATGCGGTTTGGTGGGAATCTTGTGGTTTGTAACCGTCAGCTTCCGCGTAAGGTAAGGCTGTGTGTACTTTCATCAATATTCAGAATGCAAACGGCGTTTAAGAAGACATTATGCTATAGTTTGGACTTCGCGGTTATTGTATGTAATTACGAAACTGAGGAAGTTAGATTTATTTTTTACTTTTTTTACATTATAAATTGTTAAGTCCGCTTTAAGTATTAAAATTTCTTATGTCTTTTTTCCTTCGCGTCTAATTGCTTTTTGGCACACCTAAAAATTGTTGCATTTGATTCGCTCTTTCATTTAATCTTGATGATTTACTTTCTTAGGTTTTTGCATCTGTTTACTGATTCTTGTGTCTCTGATGCAAATATTTTTTTTTATGCTTGCCAAGGTTATCCGCAGAACAGAAAAACAATACAATGCAGAAGCTACATGTTACGAAACCACGCATAATCCGGCGCCCAAATCAATTGCCATTCCAGTGGCCACGCCCACAAAACTACCACCAACTTCGGCTGCCACGCCCCCTACCACTTCTGCACCAGCAGTCGTTGCAGCCCCGGCGGCAGCTTCGGCTACGACCTCTACAGCACTGCTAGTTGCAATCTCAGCAGCTACGTTGCCTGTAGTAGCAGCACATGCAGTTCCTTCAGATGCTTCAGCTACCGCTATTTTAGCGTCGGTTTTGAACAGTCTTGCAAGGTTTTTAAAAGTTTTCGTTTCTATGATTCGATCAACAAGTAACGTGCCAGCAACTTTTTTGGTAATTCCCTTTGTCTCATCTTCTGCAAAGTCCTGTTTCCAGTGATCCGACGTTGGTGCATTTTCTGTTGGTTTTTCTTGAGTTTCCGCAACGTCTATGTCTTTGCTAGAGCTATCATGGTTCTTGTTCTCATTTTCCTTTTCCATGACCACATAAAGGTTTACAACAATTTTCCTAATATGTCGCTGATATAATGTTGTTGCGAATGACCATGAATTATGCATAATATACTTGATTTGTAAAAATATAAATAATTTATTACAGTATACACACTACTACAAACATATGCACATCTTATCACAAGTTGTATTAACCTAATCCCTTATGAAAACAATTAAAGCATCATGCCGGTATTTCTGCCAAAATCCTTTTCCTCTTTTAATATTTTTCTTGTTCGTAAAGTAAAACTGCAAAACGTAAGTACTATCTACCGTCACTGCTTCGTTATATAGTTGGCCAGATGTTCTCACTTTCCCCGTATGTGACCCGATTGATTGTTACCCCACTGTTGCAGTGCTTATGCGGCGCTAGCACTTATGATTTAAAGCTGTCATTTACGTTAGAATCCTTTCAATGTGACATCAAAATCAATTTATTGCCCTTGTTAAGGCCCATTAACCAATTCAGACACTTAAGGGTTGATCATGTAATATTTTTTGTAACCCAATTACATCAGTTTATTCTCGATTGAAACCCAGTGTACGTTTTTTTTGTGTTCTTATAATTTTGTTTCTGAGACCATTAAATTCTGTTTTCTGCTTTGCTAGCTATCAGGACCTGCAAACCTATTAATCGTAAATAGTAATTTAGCTTACCAAAATAGGTTTCAAAATCTTGATCAAAGGATTAACAAAATAGATTTTCAATCATAATAAACTTTTGTACCACGAGATGGTGCCCGAGAGCCGATAATTGTTTTGTAAAAATATATGCGCGGATTGCAACGTAACAGCAATGTTGGTGACATTACAATCCATTTTTTTCAAAGTTAATCGACCATATGCAACTCCAACATACTTATATGTTGATTTTACAATATTGATCACAAAAATCTCAATGGCAGCACAAGCAAATCGCTCTGTAGTGTTCTCTTATTTCCAAAATGCCAATGACTAATTTGTCCCATATAAGCACAATAATTGGTACCAAAACGCTCTAATTACAACGCGACACAATGGAACCTATCTAATGACTTCGGTTCTCGGTGAAAAGTTTCTGCGAGGCGTGTTTATTCATGCGTATAACACCTCGGGGTATTTCCCAAAGAGCAGCGCGAGAAAGATGTTATCAGACAAACACCCTCGACTGTTGCGGCAGACGTGGCTAGTTGTTAGTTGAAGAGATTGTTCAGGGCTAAGATTCTATTTCGCACGTCAGTTAAAAAGCAGCTTTTGTTCATTGTGGGTATAATTGCTTGCAAATTGTGTAGCTAATGAGCTAGAAACGCATAGAAACGTACAGACAAGACGAATAAACAAATCTTTCCTTAGGAAGGTAGTTGTTGGACGAAACTGATTTTTAAGTTAGGTGCTTGGGAATTTATGCATAGTATAAGCTTAAGTAAGTTCATCTTGTTTGAGTTAAGCACTGCAAATCAAACACAAGGAGCTTACAATTCAACATTAAACGTTTTGTTGCCTGTTGCGGTATAATCGGTGTTAACCAATATTAGGGAGTAAGGGGGCTTCGTACCTGCACCGCCATTACAAAGCGTTGTTTGTCAAAAGCTAAATGCGCTTGTGGACAACCTTGCTGGTGTGTATAGGCGTAAAACAACTGCAATTAATTGCATGTTATTTCTGAAGAGTTTTAACTGCCATGAAATTTGTTGAGTAGTTAAGTATTTTGCCTGTTGTAAGAAAATATAGCGACAATATAGTTTATGAAAACAATTAAAACAAGGTGTGCATCACCGTTGTGTCTTGGTTAACAAATGTGTAAAACAGAGAGCGAATCTTTAAGCGAATGCAAATAACTAATTGTTGGTTGGCGTGATGTGAAACCGGATCAACGGGTTTAATGTTTCTTTGAAGACGTGTATTTGAAAAAGCATTACTTCTCTGTACAAAATAAGAGTTTAATATGCAATTGCAAACCAAGAAAAGAACTCCATGTGACAAAACTACCAAAATGAATGGCAACGCTTGATATCGACAGAATGTTAAAAACAACTCACAATTTCTCCGACGTCATAATTGCGAACGTTGCAATTAAAGATTACGCGACATTTTGGACGGTGAGCCAAAGTAAGGGCATGCTAATGAGAAAGTGTGCGTTGTGCTACGAAATCGTCCCGTAGTGTTTACCGTAACATTGGCGAGCGGTCATATGGGAAACTATTTACGGATGTCTGCTGACTTTGCAAATTTCTACGATTTTGTTTTTGTTTTCATTGAAAACATGTTTTACTGCAACATTGCGCAATAAACTAATTGCACGCCATGTTTAATACTTGAAAGGAAAACAACCCTCTTCTCACAAAACAGTATCTAAGATTTATTTCAATATCTGTACATTACCTTTTAAAACCGTTGAATTCCGGGTACTTGTCTTTTATACCTTTGTTGCGCTATAAACGTATGCAAGTTTCATATGCAACAAACGCATGATAACCGCTTTACGAAAGATACAACAACGAGTTGGACTTTAAAGGTCTTTATACCACAGATACTGCTTTGGTTAAGCGTACTTGGGTTTGAGGATTAACGCGATGTAGTCAAGCGTTCAATGTCTAAACTTACCGCTATTTTAGTTTAAGGGGGTAACGTTAAAAACAAACCGCAGTTTGTTGGGGTTTTAACTCGCACTATGTATGGACAAGTTGTCCTCTGTCCTCTAAACAAGTTTGTCCTTCAAGGTTCCGTGGTGCGTCTTTTTTAATGCACACGTCAAGTAAACCTTGCCTGACTTTTTTCGGAAATTAGAGTTGTGAAGGCGATCAGGGATTTTTGATTGCGATTTACTAATAATTGTCTAGCATATCTCACAATAGTGAAACAGCTCTTTTGCGGCTGACACACTGTTTTGAACTGTTAGGTCTCATTACTTGGGAGAATTTTAAATTTATTCTTGGGAATGTCAGAACGATTTGATAACAAGCGAGAAATCAGAAATTCCTTTATCTGAAATTCGCGGTTTAGGATAAGCAATCAAATCATTCCTGGTAATGTTTAGCCTGCTCCAGTTTTGCTTATGAAATGCTGTCAGCCAACCAGACTTCCCATGTGTTATCATACACCTAAATATGAACTTACCTTCAGCTACTGACGTATATGGTTACCTATGTTTGTTTGAGTGCAGACGCCCAAAAGTATTTGAACTACCACCAACGACCAACATATTCATGAGTAACCGGTCTTATCGTTCAAATCAGCTTCAAACTGGTTAGATTTGTTGAGAAACGGCCAAGCGGTACGCATTGATGACACAGCGAATATAAGTCTGTAAATAAATCTACGCACATATATCGCTGCGTGACGTCAAATGTACTTGGGGATTTTTGACAGTTCACCGCTTTTCAACCGGGCGCGACGACCAGCGGATTGATGCCTAACAACACAAATATTAGACGTAAGGTCCGATACAAAACAATCGCTGAAATAATGGAAAACATTGACAGGTTTGGTGTAACCTGTTTTAAAAATAAACGCCATAACTGGAGTTTTGTTCATAGCGTTAAGCATCGTCTGCTCTTTTTGAAAGCTTCACAGTGAGAAAGACAAAAGAAACAGCAAAACAACTCCCCTTGCGGAGGTTTTCTTTAGAAACTTAAAATAGGTTTGTGTGCAACTGTGAGTTCCGCTGTTGTTTGTACTTGGCAGATGTGTTGCATAAACTCTAAGTTAAATCTTGACGTCTTGTGCAATCTGTCGCGTGATATTTTGTATTTTAAACTTTTGCTCGCTTTGTGAACGACAGTTGACACGCAGCGCATGCCTGCAATTACAGGACTGACCAAGTCGAAAATGTTAGCAAACGTTTTTCTGTCTTATCGTAACTTTTCACAGTTACGGAAAAGGCTTAAGGCAGCACAGGTCCATGAGATAGCAAGCAATATATAGTGCAAGCGGAGATGTTGACAAAAATGTAGCAGAAGTGTTTAATCAGCTCATTGTTGTTTTAGAGAAGCTGCTGTTTTGTTCCAGAATAAATTGAATTTTTGTCATATTCTATGACAACAAACACAAATCTGTTGTGGACATGATTTAAAATGGAATTAAACACGACTTCAGCCGGACAATTGCCAAACACTACAACTGCAAACCCAGATACATATGCCCCAATTTACGCCTTAAAGATATTAGAAGTCGTTTATCTCTCTTTCATCACTGTGATCGGTACCATTGGAAACCTACTGGTCATTTTTTCGATTATTTATGCCAAAAGAGTTCACAAAAGCGGAAACTTGTTCATTATAAACTTAGCAGTGGCTGATCTCATTGTAAGTATTTATTCGTTTGTTTTCCGCCGTTTTTTAGTGTACTATTACTGTTAATCTTTTTACAGGTGACTGGATTTTATCTTCCCACTGTAATTGCGAACGTTATTGCGGGTGGCAATGCACTTCCAAACGCGGCCTGTCAAGTGGCAGCATATCTTATTACTGTTTCCTGCGTCTGTTCAGTCTCCAATCTCACCTGTATCGCCATAAACAGGTACAAAGTTATGTAGTTGTTGTTTACTGCATTCAACGTACCGAACAAACATATTGTTTTGTTTTTCTTGTGTTAAGCTATTTTACAACGTAAGTAAGGATAAAGCATGGAGATATAGATCATAAAAGTCGTCCGTGTGTTTTCTGTCGGTCAACCTAGCTCAACCCAGGCTTTATTTAGCAATTTGTTGCAGTTTATAGATACACGTGTCTTGTGTTCCACGCATTTGCGCCTATTTTTGTCTGCAGTTTAGCATTTGGTCTATAGGTTTCCGTATTAGTTCGTGACAGCGTTCGCCTTAGGGTAGTGTACCTGCGTGATATAAGTATGCAAATGTGTTTTTGTTTTTCAAAAAAAGGCGTACATTTAATGCGTGAGGTTAAATTAGTATTTACGGACGAAACTTTTGTTCGTTTGCAAAAGTTACCTCCGTTTTTGATATAATTGTTTGAAAAAAGGCGATTTTTGTGGACTTTGAGGAGAATTATAACAATACGTACAAACTATTAATAACATTCTGAGAAAAAATGGAACTAAGTTGTTTTCTTTAGAAATGTGTTTTTCAACTTTTTTTTTCCATTTCCTTCACAGTATATGGGTCCACTTTTTGTTCTAAACATTTGTAAACGTAGGCGAATAATTAAATATTTTAAAGGTCATTGTGGTTAACATATGATTTAAACGAAAGGCGTCGACTTAAACTGACAACATCTAATTTGTGATGCGATAAACTCGCAGAAATTACACGTGCAAAATGTTTGTCACGAAAAAGAATTGCAGCCAACAAACGACTGCCCTAGGCAAAGGCATTAAAAAATCTTGTTATACCACGAGGAGCAAAACTGGTATTACCACGAGGCTCTTGGTTTAAGTTGGTTTTCTTGCGTGTATCCAATTAAAAGCTGCTGTCCTGATCGATTTTGTCCACTTATTTCGTAATGGCCTTTTGGGGTAGCGTTTTTTAAAGTTTAAACAGGTGCAGAGTCCTAGAATGTAGATTGCTGATTCATACAAACCAGTATATATCCCCGTACCGTTTCCAAAGCTTTAAACGATTTCACGGGTGCTTCGATTTTCTGGCTTTTTTAATCCTTTCCTGAGGATTTATGGCCAGGGAATAGCCCTCCCCACTCCGAATGAAACACAGCTTGTGAATTTTTAATGTAACTAATTGCCCTCTTGTGCGTAGGTACCTGGTCATCGTGCACCCGTGCTGGTACGAAGCACATTACACGAAACGAAAGACTTTCCTCGCGGTCCTACTGGTCTGGATCTGGTCGAACTTTTTGACCTCGCCCACATTGTTCGGTTGGAGCGGCCTGGGGTAAGATCTCAATCTCAGTCTAATGTGTTTTGTGTTTCTCAACACTTTTCTTAACACTTGGAAATGTATACATGATATACCTGTCCAATAGGCATTAATCTGCAAGTCCAATAAAACGCCAAAGCTTGTACTTTTTACAATCATACCGAGAGAAAATGTAAAATGTTACCAGGTTTCTAAAGTTTTTCTCTATTTTGGTAACATAAGTAAACTGTGAAAACAAGTTTTTTTTTTGTGCCCCCCCCCCATGTAAAATGTTACCAGGTTTCTAAAGTTTTTCTCTATTTTGGTAACACTAAAGTAAACTGTGAAAACAAGTTTCTTTTTTTTGTAGTAGCTAGTTTTTTTAATTGTATAGCAAAGTGTGTTTCTTATAGTTTATTGCACGACGTGTAAAACTCCATCGTTCTAAATCCTTAAGTTTCTTTTTCGTTTGCAGTTACGACCCTAAAATGGTTGGCTGTGCGTGGGACGACCAGGCGGCCATAAGTTACAACGCTACTTTTATGACACTCGCTGTATTCGCTCCTCTAATTACTATATGCATCTGCTATGGGAGGTTATACAGGTGAGCTATGCGTTAATTTCAAAGATCCATCACCAATGTGCATGTAGAATTACACAAAGAATCATTGATATTTCACCACCAGAAAAAATGATTTTCCCAGCAGAATTACATTTTGTAATAGGTTTACGGACGCCATCATACTGCTGTACTGTGAAAACGTTGCTTAGTTTTATATGTAATAAAGCGTTATAAAAGCTTACAGCCATTAGCTGACAAGTAATTAGCTACAGAGTGTGTACAGTGTTTCGGCCAAGAACGTACCGCCTTTTTTTAAAAATTGTCGGTCACAACCAGTTTGAAGATTTGTCAGACATGTGACCTTAAATGATCTTTCTAGGTGCGTACGTAATCGTGGTCGGTGGATCCGAAGTTTTGCAGTCTCTCCCTCTAATGTGCTGCGCCAGGCCAAGGAGCGGCGATCCTTGCAGAAGGAAATCAACCTATTGAAGACCCTGGCTACGGCACTGGCCTTCTTCATTTTATGTTGGATGCCGTACGCCTTTAGCGTGACCTTTGACCCGAAGGGTATTCCCCACAAGTCCAAACAGGTTCGTAGCGCATAGCGTTTGTGAATGATTTGAAAACATTTTGCGTTGGGAAATTTTAACTTTAGCGGGTTTGGACGATGAGCAGCATTGTTTGAAGGAAGTACGGTTACAATTGCTGACTGTGAGTTGTTTAATTTTCAATTTCATAGGATTTCCTGTATTAGTATTACCAGGAAAAACGCATGAAAGTTGTCAATGACGCTGCTACAACCCTTTTAATAACACAACTTTATGCGCAATTAGCCTTAGATTAGAACAAATCACGCATTTTGGGTAAATCCAAAAACTTAGAGAATGAGATCAAGTTTGGAGAATGTAAATAAAAAACATCACATAAGCATGAGTAAGAAATACTGTGGCCTAATAAACATATAAGAGATTTTTTTCCCGGTGGCAAGTGTTTTCACCTCAGCGGTTTACTATGTTAAAAAACTTTAATTTAAATGTTTGTGATAGCAGTACAGTTCATGCGAAATAAAACCTACAAGAAATACGTAATTGTATCATGGGACCTCTGCACATAACGAAAGTGTACCCTAGATAAATTGGTTAGTGACAATATGTTTTTCCTTGCAGATCGTAGCCTGGTTTGGCCTCTCAAACTCCGCGGTAAACTTCATCGTGTACGGTGTAATGAACACCACCTACAGAAAAGGTTACAAGAACCTGCTTAGGCTGCTCTGTTGCTGCAAGAAGCCAACCTTGTCAAGGTACGAGGTGTGGATCTTTGATTCTTTCTAATTATTTATAAGTTGCCATTTATAAATTGGGGGGATATTTACTTTTATTTCTGATTGGGGTCTTCAGCCACAGATTTGTTACCTAATTGACTTCGGTTTGTTGTTTATTTTAGACTTCCATCGGTTTTTCGACATTACAACGAATCGCGGAACAACAATGAACATGCGTCGCCTCATCGGTAAGCACACAACCACTTTAAGTTGTTTTAACATTACCTTTTAAGCCGCAAGCAAAGGCTTTGTAACCATCATATCTCAAGTAACATAGGTGACCGAAACTGTCAAGCCAACAGGATGCAGGCTTTGACATGTCAGACATACATGCAACTCAACAAAAGCAATACAAGAGTTGCATTTGCATCCCACTTTACGCAACATCGCATAGACTATGGAGATTCTCCATTTGTCCACAACATGTTTTGGTGTTATAAGTGAGGAATAATCACATTGCAATTATAGTCGTCGATGTGTAATTACATTTACCAGCTCAAGACCTAAAAACAAAATGAAACAACGCAAAACAACAAAAAACAGTTGACTGTGAACGAATTATAGGCATAACATCGCCCATAAACTGCAAAACCTTTATGCAAAAAATGGCAAGTCATTTGGGGCATCGTTGGTTAGCTAAAATGCTAAACGACGATGTGGTAGAGTATACTGGGAATCTGCACTTTGTAGACGGACGAAAGGCACGAGTAAAAAGGTTTGATCTTTATCAACATATTTGCGGGAAGTTTGGGATTTGGGTTTGACGTTGTCGGCGACGTGAATTTGTGGCCAGCAAAACACACTTCGTGAAGTGAAGTTTTTCACAGCACAAACAGTCTATAAAAGTTGCGATGTCCAAAGTTATCTGCCGAAAAGTGTTGCAAAACAACAGTATGTTGCACAGAAAAGTAATTAATTGCAACGTAAATATTTCACTTGTTTTGCCTGTTTTGTAAACCCCACTGACAACTTTGGTTGCGGGTAAAGATATAACCAACACTATTTTCATTATGTGCGTCTACGATTATGTGCGTCTACGCAGATCTGATAATTTGTTTTAATTAGGTTTGTTGTTTATTGTGGGAACGTTTTGCATAATTTGTTGTATTAATGCAGGGCCAACAACAGCCTTCCGGTTGGGGAGTCAAACTCAAACATTCATCAGTACAAGGGTGTTTCTTGACCACGAAGAAAAACACGTCAAATTTATTTCACGTGTCTCCACAAGATTGCCACAAACGGCTTCAAATCAAACTAATGCCAAATAGCTTATAAGCTGATTGATTTTCATCATCCAAAGTTGATTCCAGTGCTGGTTCAGTGTTTTGCGTTTTATTGCAGTTTACAAACCGCCGTCAAATATCACTGTGATACAGTTTACAGTTGTCTTTCTTGTTGTCTATTTCTTGCGTTACATTGAATAAACTGTTGTTCCTGTACGAACTCAAAGGTGTTGATCCATAACGTTAAACTCGTAGGTCTTTACAAGGTATGCAGTCCGTTGAACCAAGCGTAAAAGTTCGACGGAACAAATAATAGCTTACATTGCAAACCGCTACGCTGAGAACTAACCAAATGCGGAAACCAGTCAAGCATAGAAGAGTTCTGTTGGTTACTAAGGATCAAGACAAGGGCTTTATTCCAGCTGAATACATGGTCACGCCTTAGTGCTATCGTCGCTAAAGGAATTTTAAGGTTTTTGTCGAAATATCAGCTGCAATTAATGTGCATTTTCACTTTAAGTACATATGTGTGTTCAGCACCCAAAATATCTTTAACCGAATTGAAATATTTTCAGCTAAAAACGAAAACGTGTCCTCTTTTGATGGCTATAATGCACACTTGAAAATATTGCGTAAAAATTCCCTTGCGATATTTTTCTCTCACTTACCCTATTGATGAGCTGTAGAGACTTTAGGTTCATCACGCCGTCCATCTCTCTTAGGAATTAAATCCCTACATCTGTCCAGCGCCAATTGTCGCACTTAAACCGTGATTAAAGGACTGCCCCTGGAGAGCGGTGTCAAATGCGGCGAGGTTTTACATCCTCAATGACGTCATACATTGTGACGCGAACGACGTCAGATTGATGGCGTCAACAATCCCGACAACAAAAAACCTGCAACCAAAGGTACTTTAGCGACACCAAGTGTGCAATAAATTAAAATAAAACCTGCCACTAGAGGAAGATTAGCCTCGAAGTTACATAACAATTTTGTTGCGAGAATAATTTATGATCTGTTTTACGCGTTGTCCGTAGTAATACTGTGTGTTTCTTTGCTATCTTATAATTTATTATTTATGTAGTTCTTGGTTTAGTCCTGATTGATTTTGTTAGTGTTATGTTTCCTAAAGATTTATTATTTTAAAATTGCCGTTTCGAACGCAACCGCTTAACCGGCTTGGCTTTTCTGAGAATGCCCATGATCTTAATCTTTTCCATTGTCCAGGGCTGGCAAGGAATTTTCCTATTTTTGTTGTCCTTTTCTGTTTTATACAAACGAAATTTTAGTAACAGATTGTTGTTCATTTAGCAAAACAACTCTATATGAATATCTTTATAATTTTAAGTGAAATTCTCTAGTATATTGGCAACGGCCTTGTTAACTGATTAAAAGTATTGTGTAAGCTTTCTGAAACAGCTCTGTAGAGTGGGACGTTCGAACAATATATGTTGAATCTGCTATAGCCATTTGAACAACGCTACGAAACTTCGAACTCAAGCGTTATGTTACGCTTGTTGAAATATCACAGGTATCTTTGTTAAAGTTGTTCTGTTACCTGTGTAAGATGTTTTTTGATGTTAGGTAACTTTTGTTTGGAAACGTTTTACTTTGTAAATTCATCATCTAAATATTTTTTTCATTTTGATGTAATGTGTGTTTTCCTTATTTTGCGACGTTAAAAATATACCATTCAGATGTTATAAACGTCAATTGTAAGAAGAAACGAAACGGAGAAACGAACGTGGCTGCAGTTATACGTTATACCGGTTATAAATATCCTTCTACAGAAAATTCTTTAATGTCACTTAAAATGGCACGCATCGTTTATAGGATAAGCAATGCGTCAAGGTCAAAAAAGTCTGGAATCATATCTCATTCTAGGTTTACTTTGTGATCTGCATCTGATATACTTGCCTTACTCGTTCGCCCAGAAAGCTTAACTTCATACTTCAAGTTTGTTCGTTTCTCTTTTCTCCATAAAAAGCAGAACCACCTTATGTTACAGCAGCACACATACGTGATACCCCCTTTAATATGGACAATAGATTCGTGCGCACTGTCTATTGTAAAAAGGTTCTCATTGCCTATTAATGCATGTTAGTAGCGGATGGCTATTTGCGTGTAACTAGATTATGTTAATTTGTTTTCTAACTTTGTGCTTTTCACCTTAACGTACAGCATTTGTATTCATCTTGAGTCACTATCTTTAAACGTACAAGTTGATATGAGTCAGAGTTTAGGATCTATCATAAGAGTTTGTGGATCAAATCAATAAGAATATGTATAAGTGGTAACGGTAACATCTGTGTTATGAGAGATAAAGTGATGCAATCACGATAAACAGCAAAAAACATATGCTTGTTTTGCGTTGAAGAACTGTTTTTCAGTCGCGAAAGCCGCAGGGCAACCAAACTACCTTTTTAAGTGTATTTCCACCAAAAACAGGAATAGCACTTTTCGGTTTCATCAGAGTCAGTTTATGTGTAAACTGTCATAAAGCATATGACCACTTAGTCATGCTGCACTAGCCATCAGGTGTCTGTTAAACTGTATCGTTGAGTGCATGTAAGATTTCTGACATCAAGGCCGCGGTTGTTACATCAGGAGATGAATTATGCATTATTGCAGCCTCTGTTTAAATTTGTTCTTGTTTGTGCGGTTAATATGTTGTCTCATAGTTTAAGTCGTTCACACTAGTGAGGCAATAGGTTTGAAAAGAAGTTGTAGTTTGTTGTGGTAGCGAAAAAGTGGTGACTAAAATGCAACAAGAAACAAATCAATCCAATTATTAAATAGTAAATTTGAACCATAGCTATAGTATCGGAAAATGATCGGTTCGTAAAACATCGTTGAAAATCGCTGACCATTTAAAGTGCCTTGACCTGTTGTGACTCAGAGAAAATGGCGTGTTGAATGCTGTCATCGGGTAAAATAAGTCGGCAGAGGTAGGTAAAACACTTTAGATACAGACTGATTGATGTCTTCATCCGCCGGCAAACCTAACCCAAAATACGGTCCATTGAGGTTGAATGCTGTTTGTCATCAATATCAATAAACCTTGTACAGATACGTTTAGATGACCCCAGACCATACATATCCCGTAACGGGCTTTAAGAAAACGACCTGGCGTAAACCCGAAAGAAGGTCAAATGATACAGCTCAAGATACATCTTGGTAATAACAGCATCAGTGCATCTAAAGGTAAAGGTTGCACTTGGTTCATCTGGGTTTAAACCCTAACAGTTTCCTGTTAAATTTCCACCTTTTGTTAGGTTTTGTGTGACAAGCTGTTTTTTTGACCTGACTGATTGTTGTCGAAAATTTATTGCCTATGGTGGTTTGGCTTCTCCAGACACTGGTCTGAAATGTTTGCGGTGAAACAAAACACCTTAAAGTCATTTACATAGAGAATGTCGTTAGATAGTGGTGTGTTGCTTGTGTTGTTGCTAAACGACTGATAATACTTAGCTATAGTCAACACCTATCACATGTGTTCGTTACTATTGCACAATATATTATCACGTTTCTCAAATGTTACATTTCAAGGACCTATATCAAAATACTTTGTCTTTCGATTTTAAGCAACTTTCTGTTTCGAAACAAATTACAAAACCGCTCAGACAAATAGTTTGTTAGAAACAAAACATGATTATAGAGAACGTGATTATTGTTACAAATTGTAAAAAAGTTTGCTGGTTTAAGACCTTAGATCTAAATTCTAATTTTTTTTTTGGAACCGAACTGCTAAATTCTATTCAGTGACAGCCACAACATTCCCCTACTTGACATTTCGTGACAAGCGCTGTGTCATGTTTTGCTCGTAAAGTCTAATGTAATGACTGTGGGTATACCACTCCTTGTTACAGCACATCACGGGATTTTTGTGGGTACAGATTCTGAACATTACCTACATGTTGTTCGTTACTGCGACCATCTATTTAGTTTATCTTCTTAAAAACGGAAAGTTGCACAATTAAAGACCTATTTTTAGCGTTATGTTGATTAATGAATGGGCACTTGTCTTTTATAGCGTACATAGTTCTGAAAATGTCCTAACATGGTTTGTTGTATAGCTTGTAACAATGCTAGGTTTGTTGCAAAAATGGAGTAAAGTCGTGATTTAAAGTATCGCGGGATTTTGAACGGGTATTTTCTGCCCATTACGGCAATTACAAACCCAATAAGGACATCGATATAGGTCAATAGTTTCCAAAGTCAAGTGTTGGATATTTATTTTAAAATGCAATTCCACTGCAATTATTGGCTTGTTAAATTTAAGTCAGCTTAAATATTGTCCTATTGGAAAACTTACATTAGTGTAATTTAACACGTTTATAAATTATAAACTAAAAAAGTAAAATAATGAATGCTTTAAAAATTAAAAAGCGTTTATAGCTCAACAATGTGCAACAATGCAGTGTAAGTTACTATCATTTTAAAAAATGCACAAAATACGAGTAAAATCGCTTACCTTTATCATGTTACCAATGCGTAACGACTTGATCAGGACAGACATGTGACAAAGAACCCCGAGTGACGTCACGGCATGACTTCCGATATGCAAGGGAAGTCTGCTTGGGGACCGGAAAAATATGCAATGCTTCCTCTCATTGCCGCTATGACGTCACAGACAGGCTGCGCGATTTTTGATGAGTGGCAGTGCTTGGTGATTGAGGTGAAGTTCGGCCCGCGGCTAATTGCCGAAAATTTTTTGACAGCGCTCGCGTGTAGCTTTTCGATTATGTGAAAGACGTAATGTGAAATAACGCTTGTTCGATTGTTATCTTATACCATTAAACAAGGACTTACGGGAATTTGAAAACCCTTTTGTTTTATTGTTGTCACTTTCGCTAACCAGGGAATTTCATGTTTGAAAAGGTCGTACCGCATTTGAGTTCTATTTCGGGATCAACGAAAAAACAATTTGCCGAGTTGGAATTTTCTGCACGACAAAGACGCCTACTACATATAAGGTTTTGAGGCTTTGTTTAAACAAAATGACGTTGTCGCGCGGTTGTCGCGCGGTGTACTGAGGTTTCTTTATGATTTATTTGTAGTTTCCGACTATTTACAACCGTTATGTCATGGTTTGGCTTGTGCCGTGTTGTGACTTGTACATGTCAGCTGCAATGGCAATTTGTTCCCCCCGCCCAGAGAAGTTTGACCTTAGAAATGGACACTGAGAGCAAAAAAGGCGACAGCAGGTTAAATAAAAAGCCCTGTATCACAGAAGGTGTTAGATAGTTGGCTTCGATAGGATAGGCGACGAACGTATATTGTTGATTTGCATCAAGATTCTGCTACAATTTTATAAGATTGTTACTCGGTCTATGCAGTCGGGAATTGGTTATGTCATTTATATGTTCAATTTCACAAAGTAAACGTTTATATATTAAACTAAACCCTCAAACTCTATAAACTTGTAATATCAATGGACCTTTACGTATTTTTAGTTTGTAAGCTTTGAAAAATCGAAGTACCGTTTTGGTCTTTGACAAACTATATCTAACTCGATGTTTACATTTGTTTCAGCAGATTTCCAATAAAGTAATCATGTCTAATATATCAATGGACGGTCTGGAATGCACTAATACCTCTGGTCCATACTGTGGAATATACGATGCCGGACGAATTGTTGACGCCATATTCCTGGTGATCTTAACAGTTGTCGGCACTGTTGGAAATTTCCTTGTCATCTTTTCTATCATCTGCGCAAGAAGAGTGAACAAGAATGGAAACGTATTCATTATTAATCTGGCTTTGGCTGATTTGATTGTGAGTATTTGGAAAGGAATGTTTAGGCAATAAGAAAAAATATTAATTAAAGACAGTTTTGGTTGTACGTTTAGGTTTTGATTTGCTTAACTTAAAGTCGCAACAATGAACATGGTAAAAAACAAGGATTTTTTGCCTATTTTTTATGCATATTTGATCATATTATATTAAATACACATTTTAAAGTATAATATCTTGTCAAACAAGGCTTGTGGTATAAATGAAAATAGAAAATGTGTAAGTTTATGTTCAGGATAATTAATAAACTTATGTGTTGTTAAACGTGAGCGAAAAATACAACACACTGCATTCCGATAACGATTGGTTCCGGCATGTCCAGGATACCTCTGTGGTTAACAATCCTCGAATCGATGCTAATGTTTTAACGCTAAACGGTCGATACACGCATTTTTAGCTAATTTACCAAAAAAAGAGAAAACGTTTGAACACGCCGTCAATATCATGGCTTGAATATAATAAAAACGCAGAAGAATCATGGTGGTTTGTGTTGGATAGCTCGATATTCAGAATAAAAATTAATATACAGCGGTTTATGCTTTCGTGTCAAATAAATATTCATGTTTCCTTTTTGAGCGAAATTATTCATTCCTAAATAAATAAAAATGTAACTTAAGACTTGTTCCTGTTTTATTGAATTTTTAATCCTATTGCTAAATTATTGCTTTAAAACATACCAAGGTGAACTGCTGCATGTTAAAATGGTGGGTAATTGTTTGTGGCTGTTACTTTCACAAATTAAACAAGATAATACTTTTTGTTTACTGTATTGGGTAATATTACTTCGGGGAAAAGTTGGAGTAGAAAAAACTGGCAAATAGTTACAATTAAGCACCCCAGGAGCAGCATAGCATTGTAACTCACTCCAGACAAAATTTAGACTAAAACAATTGTAAGAAATACGGTCCAACAATTTCTTTGTACCAGAATTCCGTGCGAAAACAATTTATTACTTTAAACTGTCGTGTTTCAGGTGACCGGATTTTTTACCCCAACAGTGGTTGCAAACGTCATCCGAACAACAAATGCCTTGAGTGACACAGCCTGTGACGTAGCCGGTTACCTAGTAACAGTGTCTTGTGTGTGTTCCGCAAGCAACCTCATGAGTATAGCATTCAACAGGTAACCATATTTTTATTCTACATTCTGCGCAAATCAATCTAAACAAAATCGCCATAGTCTTATGAATGTTATCTAATGTGTAAGCCTTTAGAATATTGCAATGAATTACTCTCAAAAACGCAAGAGATAAATTATTTTAATCGCTCATAGCACGACACGACAATATTTTTAGTTTTTTAGATTATCCTACATTTGATTGCCGGGGGATTTGAGAATAGTACTTGTTTTTTTCACTTAAAACTGTACCACCAAGCAAATCTTGTATTTGGACAAAGGAGAATTTGAGCCTTATCAATTGCCCTCAATAAAAAGATTTATATCTGATCACGAACTATATCAGATAGGAAATCTACGAAATTCCCCTAAAAAGATTGTTACGGAAATATTTTATCGTTTCTGGTGGTGCAGCGATAGCAATACACACAACACACGACTATATATTTCCATGTTTCAGGTATTGGGCTGTGGTTCGGCAACCAACATACAACAAGGTTTTTACAAAGCGTCGCATCTACCTCCTCGCCATTTTGAACTGGGTGTGGGCAAATCTTCTTATTATGCCAACCCTTCTCGGATGGACCCATTTGGAGTAAGTTAAATACTTGCATTATTGCATTGGTTCGTAAAAAACGTCTGATCGAACACCCATGGATTTGGGGTCTAATTAAGCTAGTGTAAAGCCACAAGGCTACGAAAATGTGTACTGCACTTAAAGTGGCTCTAAGTTTATCTATACTGTTTTTTAAACGTTTATGTGTGTGACCAAAGCTTGTACAATGGTTTTCGGTGTACTCCGAACCTTATTTGTCAGACGAATAACGACAGAACATTGGCCATAGACCAAGGTTATCATGCCGGACTATAGCACACGCTCCTGTGCTTATTCCTTATATAATTCGTATGGATATAGTAAATGCATGTGTATAATTTCGAAGACATAATTGCTAGTCATTGAAGCTATACTTATAATAGATATGATCATAGTACCTTTATGATACGAACTGTCAACACGCCTACTAAGAAACGTTTAATCTTACATTTGCATTTTGTAGTGTAGCATACAAACATCCGGTGTGGTAACTAGAACTAAGTTGACCGATTCGAGTTTAAGCACGTGTGGATTAATTGTCTTGCAGGTACGGAACAGGCATGATGCTCTGTTCATATGACAACGTCAGTGCACCCGGATATAACGCGTTTGTGTTGATTCTGGCTATTGCCTTTCCAATTACTGCCATCGTGTTCTTCTACTGGCGTTTATTCAGGTAAGCCAGAAAAACTTACAAAATAACTTCTTTTTAAACATTCGAAATAAATAAGGAATAAATTTATAAACGGTCTACTGAAACTGAAATATAATAAAAGCACACTTTAATTTAAAAACAAGATCAGAAAAAGTCAGTTTTTGAATGAACAAAAAACGAGAAATTAACGGATAAATTAAATAAAAGTAAAATCTATTGTCTGTAAGGCCAAAACAAACTCGTTTATTGATATCGCAATGAAACTGAAAACAGAAAGGTAAGCAAAACAAAAAACGTAATCGTAAATGAAAATCAAAAATGATACTAATATGCGCTCGAGGCGTGGTAATACCTTCTTTAACGTAATATGCCTGAATTCTCTTGTGATGAATAAACCACATATATGTGGAAGATTGGCGCTAAATACTCTCGCATTGCCGACTTATAAGAGGATTTAAGTCTACATATGGGTATAAGTTACAACACAAACTTAATTGCTGATGTCAAATATTTTTGACAGTTTCGTCAATAGGAATACTTAGTATTCACATTAATCTGCTGGTGGTCTTCAAAAAACAGTAAAATCAACACATTACAACATTCTGAAGTAAAAAACGTGTTTAATTGATTTTCTTAAGTTGTAATAAAACTTGCTCTACCTATATCCGTTTACCATTTTTGAACCTGTTTTGGTTGATTTATGTAATGTTGGAAAATGGTAGTACACATATTGACTGTAGCTTCGAATGGTTTAAAGAACACAATAGCAGACGCTAGTCTTTAAGAACTTAGTCAAATAAACCATCTCATTTGATAAGCAGTTTCGATTACCCAAAGTTCTGAATTTCCCACTACTACTAAACAGTGAGCATTGGTCCACCAATACCAGGCATATTCACACACCAGCCTTTTTAAGTGTGCCAAATTGTCAACTTGGACAACTTTCTGGGTGGTTTAATACTTTACTAGTTGTATGAATTAAAAATTAAAATCAGCAACTAACATTCTGACATAAAAACAAATGTGGCTATTCCACCAATCAAAGAGATCTAAACATATTTCTTTTGACGCAGTGCTGTTAAAAAGCGGGGGAAAGTTGTGAAAAAGATGAGCAGTCATACAAATTCCGGACTACGTAATATGGAACAACGCCAGCTGAAGAAACAATTGAACTTGGCTAAAACACTTTCAATCGCTGTCATTGCTTATGTTGTTTCCTGGACTCCATACGGTATCCTTATCATTCTACCGCAAGATCTGGTCCCCCCACTTGCAAAACGAGTAAGTAAAGAAGTTTTTAATTAAAACTATTTCTTCTTTACAGTCAAGCTTTAATTAGGGCCGTTTGCTCATTTGCCAAGGAAGCAAAGAGACCACATCCTCCATTTTTTTTAAATTGTTCATATTCATAAAGCACAGTTAATACGTTTCTCTCGTCGTGTACATTCTCTAACACGAATTTATTTTTTCTTTAGATTGCATCTCGCTTGATCCTCACGAATTCGGTGGTAAATTTCATAATTTACGGTGTGATGAACCCGACTTACAGGAAAGGATACAAAAGGCTGTTGTCCTTTATGTTCTGTTGCAAAACCGGAAAAGGGTAAGTTTTGAGACCTTTGGTGATCAAACATTTCAAAGTCAAAACACCAAATTACAATAATGCAACCAATACCATCTGTCCGACCCGACCTATTGAATTTCACATATTTGTTATTAAACTTATCTTGAAAAAGATATATAAACTCCTTATTCGGCCTAAGTTAATTATACTATGTAAAAGCTAAGGTTGGTATTTTTTAGAAAATGGAAGAGCGAAATGGACTCCAGTACTACTGGCCAACCTTCCACTGTCAGAAGCCGATTCAAGTCAAGATTTATGAAATCCGTAAGTACACTCATTACTTTATGTTTTCGAGAAATGTTTTGACCAAAACACAAGCTTGCTTTTTGAACGATTTTTTTTCCTTTACAATTTTGTCATTGAAAAATGGTTAAAAGCGTTTGCATTTCTCAGGGTGAATCGCCAGGAAAATCGCCTAGCTCGGTGTCAAGGAAAGGCAATTTCCGCTCAGGAACACCCAGCGGTTCCAACGACACTTTGAATGCTATTTGACTGACATGTTTTGACCTACCTACATGTTCTGGTCGTTGCATGTTAAATGTTGGTATCATCAACACTGTATGGATGTTGTTGTAACCTTTGAGGTAAAGTTGTCGGGCAGCGCTTTTTGATCGGGACTTAAGTTTGAATAAAACTGGTTTGATTCGGGCCTGACTTTACACTTGGCCTTTTCTGTGCCGCAATTTTGTTTCGGACCTAAATTGAACTTTGTTTTATAAAACTTTCGCGTTCGATTTATGCGTTTGGTTTGTGCTACTTGGCTCGGGCCCCAGTTTCAGGCCTGTCTGCAACTCCGTGGTGGTGTAAAGATGTGTGGTAAAAGAAAAGTTGCCCCCAAAATATTCTTAAAACAGACAACTTAAAACAACTGTTTACATACTTCTTTAGTGGTAGGTTAAATTCTGATTAGTCTAACTCTAGTTAATCACAAGTAAGCAATAATTTATCACCGAGGCAACCTGACAGGGGTTCGTGTTATGAAGCGCCATGATCCGTTTCCCATCAATAATAAATAATACCATTATCAAAAAGTGCATATTACCTTAAAGTAACACTTTATAAGTTCAATGACGCCAAACAGGTCGAAAAGGTTTTTATTATAGTTGTTATTGTATTTTTTGTTTTATTGAACTACGTGCTGATGTTTTGTTGCACTATTCTTGTGGTATGGTCTAGTATAAGTGTGCTGTTTTTATTCTTTATTTTTGTGCCCATCCTTTATTTTGTTGTATGAGTTCGTACTCGATTTCTTGTTTAAACGTTAATAAGAAAAATACAAAACAAAAACAGTTTTGTTGATACCCCTGCCTGCTTTAACAAGTCATTGGATTTACAGTTACACGCGATTAAAAGACTTACAATTTTTATACTTTCTCACAGATACTGATGATGTTGATAAGGCGAAATATCAATATCCTAAAACATTTATCTGTATCCATACTATTCCTTTGTCTCAAAAACCTTGTGCTTGAGCGACACATAGTGGTATATTATTTTAGTTTAAATCAAACACTTAAAAGCGCTATTGGTATAACATCGTGCGGTTTCGCATAAAATGCACAATCTGGGGTAGGAACTTGGCCGAATGGTCTGGCGCGCCTGACCCACATACAGACATAAAAAAAAACCTTAATCGGGATTCGTCCCCGGGAGTGTCCTGGGTTCGAACCCCGTGAAAAAAAAATGCACAATCTAGGGCAGGAACTTGGCCGAATGGTCCGGCGCGCCTGACCCATGTACAGACATAAAAAAACGACCGGGCTTCGTCCCTGGGAGTGTCCTGGGTTCGAACCCCATGAAAAAAAAAATGCAGAATCTTCGGGCAGGAACTTGGCCGAATGGTCCGGCGCGCCTGATCCATACACAGACATAAAAAAACCATCGGGCTTCGTCCCCGGGAGTGTCTTGGGTTCGAA
Organism: Phallusia mammillata; assembly: GCA_003260075.1. Classification (NCBI taxonomy): domain Eukaryota; kingdom Metazoa; phylum Chordata; class Ascidiacea; order Phlebobranchia; family Ascidiidae; genus Phallusia; species Phallusia mammillata. The sequence goes on from QLIY01000298.1 coordinate 121,385, forward strand.
CCCCATGAAAAAAAACGCATAATCTCCTGTGTAGCTGCTTTTTGATGCAAGTTTCTTTTTACACTTCTGCTTATGAAAACAGCAGAAAAGAAAAAATATGCATTAGTTTTAGTTTTTTTTTTCGAGCTGAACTATACACCTTAGCTTTGTAAATAGGAAAGGAAATGGCATGCGGAGTTTTCTTAATTATTCCTTTTCGATGTTCCATAACACGCTCGGCAGGCGAACTGACTTGCTGTGAACTTCAAAACCATGTTTACAAACCATTGGGGAATGAATTATTTAAAACATAAAAGCCTTAGATACGCCAGGCCCATTGAAGGCGCTATACCGAATCAGCCGGTCACCAAGCATTCACCACCATATGGCAAGGCGTAGGCTAGAAAAATCTAGCCTGCGGTGGGATTCGAACNCTTCAGGGCTGATCCCAGTTATGAATTTATGTTCATCTTAAAAGCCTTAGATTGAATTATCCGATTTGTCACGCATCACACAGCAAAAAGTATGTCATCGTACTTAAAAAGCAAAATGCTTTTATGTCGGGAGCTTAATTGGGTAAAGCTTTGCATTGATTTGACATGTCTCAGTACTAATACCCTTTCGTCTGTCCATTATCTTTTAATTGTGGATTAACGTCTTAAAAAGATGCTGCAAATAAAAAAGTCTCTAGAATACAAATCTCTGTGTGAAATAGATTCTTCGATTGGGTTATCAGATTGTACAAGGTATATACCATAGAAAGAGCTGTAACTAGGACAGACTTTGAGTGGAACGGGCTTGTTTCGGGTCTAATTTTACATTCGGCTTCAATTTACCAACTTTTGTGCCTACTTCGGCTATGCATTTTCTACAAAACAAGTTAGGGTTTAGTTACTACTCTGAACTGTGTAATGTTCTTAATGATCGTTTAGTAAGTGTTAAAGGATAGTATGGAATTTTGTATGTTTAAGCAAGAACCTAATAGCATTATACCAATATTAAAAATAATATATTGAAGAAAATACGAAAAGACTTACCAAGTCGTCATCAATTTGAATGTGCTTTCGTCTTGTCAAAATGATTGATTCAAAAACTCGGTCATAGCATTCTAGGTCAGTTCACACGTGTAATTACTGGCACCACGCGTCTCTGCAGAAGTAATTGAACTTCAGCGATTGACCAATTGCTTGTATTCGGATGTTGTTCATGCTGCATTTCGCTCCTAGCGTGTGTGGCGATTGGCATACAACAAACCACTGCCACATTCGGTTTTCTGTCAACTGGGAGCGTGTAGACTGTTAGTTTTTGTACAAAGCTTGTTTTTTGTGTGCGAGACCTAGGCTACCGTAAGTTTTAAGAGACCTAGTTTACTGTAAGTTTCGAAAATGCGATCTGCGCAGGTAAATTTAAATGTAAAATGGTCGATGAGCATAAGGTTCGTGTCCCTTGTCAGTTGGGTCGTCGCCATTTCACACTGCGTGAGAACTATTACTCGCTGCGTTGAATAAGTGCAATCAAATTAAGGTGAAGCTATTTTGGGGCACAGAAAGTTCAGATAAAGTGGAATGTGCATATATCTGAACCAGTATTCACTTTTCTTAATTGTTTCACCTTTTAACTGTTGAAGAGTATTTGTTTTGGCCTGAGTAGTAATTATACTCTGAATGAATAGAAAGGAATGGAGTATGTGTCCAACTTTTAAACGGTTTACAAATCTTTTGAAACAGTAAAGGCAACGAGAAACAGATGAAAATAAAGCGATTTCTCATGATTCATATTAAAAACGTCCTTTACATAATTGCTTGGGTTTGAGCGCTTTTAGCTTTTGTTCAATTTAATCAGACCAACTATTTGCAGCGTTTAGTAAACTACTAATAAAGGAATTTTTGATGGTTATTACTCAGTAATTACCCATTCTTTGCTCACACCTCCTTTGGTAATCTTACTTATGATTTGCGTTGAGGTTAAAGCATAAGACTCAGATCTGTCTCATTATTTGACGGCGTTTCGTTGTGACGATATATATACATGTACACATAATGCATAAAATACAACGTTATTTTATTACTCCAATTGTTCAAGTTTGCACCAATGACAATCTATGTGTCATTATATTGCAAAACATGTTTCTGAATTGGGTGTGAAAATTACAGTCATTTACAATTTCCTTTAGGTTTCATCATTCATTATTTCGTTTAAAATAAAGCCCTAAATAAAAGAATGATTGACTATTAATAGAAACCTGACTCAAATAGTTCAGTACTTGACACTCACTGGTTGGTAACCATTTTATGATTAATCACTTGGGATTGTGCAGTGGCCTAATGTTTTGTAGATCTACATTTTAAACGGCAACGTCAGAAGTATCAGGCAGCGATGGTCGTATTTTTGTTGTTATCAATTTGTTTTATTTTAAGTTGAATATTTAGGTAGGCTAAAATAGCACATTTTGACCCATTTGTTGTCATCGGTTTAGTTATTGTTGACGTTAGGGTTACTGAGGATGGCAACATGACGCTGCTTACGGGAAACCGGATAATATAAAAACAAAAACAAACGATTGGCGCCGCCGTTGTGCTGAACGCAAACGGAGGTCCTTTGTAATGATGAACTAAGTAGTGAGTCTGGTTCCATTGTATTAAAACTACAAGGAATTGCATGGTCCGAGGTAAACAAGGTCTCTTAGTTGTCCATGTATTTTCAAAAAGCTTTTGATTAGCAACTTAGAATACGCAAGGTCACGTATTTTGACAGGAAATTAATGTTAAAGAAGAAACAGAGTACTTAGGAACACTATACACGGACTTAAAAAGTAATTTAATCATAAACATTACTGCCAAGGCACTGGTGTATACAGAATACATCGTTGCACTGATTATGACAACAGAGATTGTCGAAACGTCTGAACGATGGGGGGGGGGGGAATACACCAGTACCTTGGCAGTGATGATTATGATTAAGAAACAGAGTAAGATTGGAAATTTTAACAAGTTTCTGCTGATACGTTAAGATCAAAGGAAAAATGTAATGCTAGTGTTCAAAAGCCACACTTTGGGCGAAAAATAGGCAAATGTACGATAAGGTGCAAAAGGCGCTGTACTCTATTATTGCTGCTCGAATAAAAAAGCAACCCTAATCTGCTCATGCAGTCAGCAAAAATGTCCACGCTTAACAAAGCTTAATTGATTTCGTGACAGTACCAGTTGGTCTTAATTAAAACTTATTGTTGATAGCTGCCAAAATATAGATCGAGAGATAATTAGTGCGAGGTGCCTGCAAATGGTAATAGACGTCTAGAGCGTTTGACTAATGGCACAAAATCAATTTTAATCTCATTTTGAACGATGCGTAATAAAATATTACTATTTTTTTAGAGATTATATTATGCAGATTAACTAATAAACCACTATAGTTGCTTGTTATGAACATTGTTAGGTAATAAACTAAAATCTGGCCGATAAAGGTTTCGCATATCCTATTAGTGAGTCTTAGTCATCTTTTTCGTGAAATATTGGTTAAACATTATATAAGCTGCTGCTGCCAGGCATACTACAATTGCCAAAAGAGGTGTGTAAATTTGATTTGGTTTGAGCAAGTTTAGCTTTTTACACGTTTTGACAACAGTAGGATTCAAGTTTAGAACAAGATGTCCGTATTTAGAAATGTGCTACAGGACCAAACTGCTGATTAAACAGCTTCCAAAATCAAACTTTTTTTCCCAATCAACTTTTGTGTTCAATGTGTAAAAGTTCGTTTGTGATACAATAATGTAAACTGCATCTTGCTTTAAACATTCTTCCAGTAGCGAGGTTTGAACTGACAATCGTCGTACTTCGTGTTGATAAAACACTTATCCGCCAGCAGAGCTCAGGCGCCGAAGGCTATGTGACGTCCGTAAACGAGACAATGCTATACGTTTATGACGTGTCACCTGGAAACACGTGGTCGATTTGCCTTAATTGTCAATCAAATCAGTACAATTTGGGCGGTAAATTGCGATCATCAATTTGCCAAATGCCTGCCTCTGGATGCTACTGTAGTATGTGGTTAACCACATTGATCAGGTATAATACAAATTTAGACGGGTTCTGACCATTTATGGTGCTAATAAGTAAAATTTATTGCAACCGCATTTAAGCACGTCATGACACGACCTGTGTGTTGCACGTTTGGGAAAATGACTTGCGTTTTTGCCAAAAGTTAATTGGAACATGTAATGGTTACAAACTTAGCAGTTAAGTTCAATACTGAACAAACTGCGTAAGTTTACAGACAAATTGATCTAAAAGAGGGCCTTTTTTATTTAAAGCCCAAAATTGTCCCGAAAGTTATCAGAGTAAAATTGTGCATCCATGTTTAACATCCCCTCTCGTTCAGAGAAAACGCATTTGAATTGTAAACTGTACATGATCTTACTACACATAGACGAATTTTACCAACTTAAAGAATAACAAAAAAAACTTAAACTCCTTTGTTTTAAAATGAAAGTGTCACAACAATTGTGCTCAATTCCACACGTCATGTAAAGACCTGGAAGGGTTCCTTACTCTCAACCAGGCACGTTGACGCAATTATTTTGTTGTCTTTACATTTCTAATTAGTCCCGATACGCGTCATGACGTAACGTGGCTATTCGTTTCAAAACCACATTGCACTGATTTGATAATTCGTGTTAAATTAGCCTAGCTTTGTTCCTCTAGCCAGGCCCAGCAGATGAAAGGCGATGTTTACAATAGGGAGTGATTCGCAACGGGCTGCTATTTGGGCAGTGGCTGTGGTCTAGACAGCCGTCAAGGTATAATGGGCCCGACCCACCTTTATAACTGCATGGCGTTGGCTGTTACAGTTGCCAGATTGAGATGTGACAGAGTGAGTAGGCTGTGTGAGACTTGATGCTTTCATTAAGTGACACACAAGCGGTTCTGACTGTGAGTAACCAGGTCGGGTATAGTAAAATGCAAACGTGTCACATTTGACAGTATCCCTAAGTCAAAATGACATGCGAATTGACAGCAAATGTGAAGCCTGGGACTTCCCTAGCAATGTAGATTTCATTTAGGCTTGCGTAATGCATAATTTAGATTTTTATTACATGGTTTACAAAGACACAGGTGAGCTTATAAGCGAAACTGCGATCTTTCGTTAAGTAGATAAAAGTATTTAGCAAACAGAATTTAGACTTTCAAGCATACATAGGGTGCAATAAATTTTAAACATTTACATGAATTTCGGCATGGCTGTAACGTTATACGGTCAAACATATTCACACATACTGCTATTCGCTACATTGATTTGTGCTCCATGTATAATTTGTTATGTACAAACCAAGAAATCACCAAGCAAGGAAGCCAACAATATAATGTGTGCGCTATGGGGGGGGGGGATCAAAATGACATGCGATTTAAAGTGACAGCAAATGTAAAGCCTGGGCCCTGGGACTTCCCTAGCAATGCAGATTTCAATTAGGCTTGCGTATTACAGATTTTTATTACATGGTTTATGAAGACACAGGTGTGCTTATCAGATAAACTTCGATTTCGCGTGAAGTAGATAAAAGTAATTAGCCTTTCAAGCATACATAGGGTGCATTAAATTTTAAACATTTACATGAATTTCGGCATTGCTGTAACGTTATACGGTCTAACATATTCACACATACTACTATTCACTACATTGCTTTGTGCACCATGTATAATTTGTTATGTACAAAGCAAGAAATCACCAAGCAAGGAAGCCAACAATATAATGTGTGCGCTATGGGGGGGGGGGAATGGCTTCATAAAAGTCAAAATTGCAGGATGAAATGTCGTTTATGCTCGGGTCAGCTTTGCATACACGGGGGGGGGGCCTTTTCGAGAAACATGTCGCTGACTTCCTTGAGTGGTTTCACCTTTCAGTCAGTTCGCTGCCTAAGAAATTTCCCAGCGCTCTGATTTACTGCGAAAAATAACCTAACTAAGGCACAGAACGGAAACTGATATACATGACATATCGCAATGTGCAGCTCGGCCTTTTTTGTAATGTGTGATGCCTTTCGAAAATCTTCTGGCTCAGTAGCAAGACATTTAGTAAATGCTAGGTGTTAAGGCTAAAACCTTAATTGCAGGATGAAATGTCGTTTATGCTCGGGTCAGCTTTGCATACACACCTAAACTGGTAAGCATAAAATAGCCGAGAAACAACGAATTTGGCTAATGGCAAGTAGTTTTGGTGGAGTGTAAAACAAGTTGTATTTAGGCATAAAAAGATGTTTTGTCATAAGTGACGGGTAATGTGTTTGCAAACATTTGTCAAAGTCATTAAACTAGTAAATTGCCTTCCACTCTTTTTGATTTGAGGTTTATCATCGCTAAATTCACAGGCATATGGCTTTAGGTACTGCCATACATCTGTCATAAAAACTCGCATGCAGGCGTTTAACGTTTTTCTCCTTAAAAAATAGTAGCTACTGGCTATATAGTATAGTTGTAAAAGCGACACGATTGGTTCTCTAATACGTATGTTTATCATAAGGGTGTTTATAAGCAAAACCGTTTAATGTTGACTTCTTTGAAGGCCAGATTGGTTATGCGTGTACCGAATTAAATTTAAAAATGCATTTAATTATGCCACTAAAGAAAAACTAAAATGAACATGTTTGGTGCCCGTTGGGTTTACGCATTGTAATTGCACATTCCTTTTTACACTAGATTAGACTAGAGCGTGCTGTTCTAACCATCTAATTGGGTTAGGTTACATTGACATCCTTCGCTGCAATTCCCTGAAATATGGTTGGTAGTAAACAACGCACTACGCTGACTGTATACATGTGTAATATGTAACCTCACGTCGAACTTCCGTTCAAGCAACAAAACAAGCTATAATTAAACTCCGCACCGTTAGCAGTATTAATCACGACAATACGTCATCATAGGAGAGTCGAGCGGCGAAATTCCGGTTACCGGATGAAAGTAGTCAACAAACTGACCACTAAAAGATATTAAACGAATTTATTGCAGTTTTTACCCAATGTGTCATAAAGGTTTGATTCTAGGCATTCTCTTTTTTCGGATGCATCATAGATTGACATCAAAGTAGTCACAATCACACCGAATGCATATGAATGTGTTTGTAAGTACTATGTATGAAATACATATGACACTGATTCATTGAATGATATGTACATTTGCAATCCGAATTATAGAGCAACAATTTTATAGCAAAACTACGAACATTGCTATTCTGCAGCAAGTCCATAGGAAACGAACTTAAATAGCTTTGGTCTTACTTGGAAAAGGCTTGGATCAGCCATCGCGCTTTTAGGGGTTACGTCATAGGATTTGTGCCTTTTTGGTCTATTATCTTCGGCGTCTGTAGAACCAGGCTGTCTTGTGGTGATTCAGGCGAACCCAGATGCATTGTGACGTCACATTGGGTTGGCGTTCTATGAAAAGTCAGGTGTGATTTGGCTGAACCACAACGCCTTGTGCGTTGAAATTGCACCACGTGGTATAGGAGACTGTTTGTCAAGTGATTTAGAGTGGCGGTATCTGCAGTTTGAAGGTTGTGTGATGAACCTGGTGTTATCAGGAACGTGGCTTTACAAAGGCAAACTCAAACGCTGTATCACCACCGTTGCCATACCAATGTCACGATACAGGCGTGGTAAATGACGTTGGAAAAGATGTTATGTCGAGACATCTAAATGTGTATGTCCGCACGTTTATTTGTTTCAGCATTGTTGACATTTTCTTTCAATCTAACAGCTTTTGGTCATGACGGCAATCAAATGTGCTGCATTTTAATGTAAAATATACAACCAGTGGCCTTTTCCTACTGCAGGAAGTTCATATAATGTGAAGCTGCCTTTAGTGTTGACTTTGTTTTTGCTAACCTAAGTCTAAATGGAGTAATGGATTGTTGAATTCTATTGCCCTTTCTTGTGTTTCAATCTCCTTGTGGCATTCATCAACTCTTGCGGAAGTCTTCATTGTAACCTACCCGTCTAGCCCTCAAGGTGATTAGCAGTTCACAGGACAGAAGTAAAAAACGAGAAATTCACGGAAGAAGTTGTTTAGTCAGTGTGGACCAGGAAACTGGCAGATAATGTGTTGCAAGGTGACTGTAAGGGCACACTGGCAAAGCTTTAAATACAGTTATGTATTTTGCAAGCATTGCCAGACCAGGTTTAGGTGACGGATGGAGTTAGTTCTTGTGGCCTGCTTAAGATGTTAACAGTACGGAATGGACAAATGCATGTTTTATTTGTGTGATAAGAAGTAAGAAAATTTATACATCATTTAGATGGCACTTTGTCAAAGCCTTTTCAGAGAAACGTTTAAGTGATCGGGGCCCTTAAAACGCGTTTAATTATGCATTAAGCTCTTTTAAGCCCTAAGACATTGCATTTGATTTTTAATGCAATGTATTTTAAAGATGTTGTAAAACTTTTGCTGTTGTCAAGTATTGGTGAATTAAAGTTACGTTACAATTTAGTTTTGTTATATGCTTAATGCGTTAACTCAGAAAAGGCACCTTTACCCGTTTTAAACAGTGCTCTATTATTAGCAACTAGTGTTCTGACTGGACAAAATGGAAGGATATGAGATTCTGAAACATTGCACGATTACAATATTGCCCGTTAAAAGCGTCTGGCCAAAATCGTGGAATTGCCGCAAAGAGTTTTTTTGAGTTTTATACGTGGGTTTAGTCTACGAGCACATTGACCTTATATGCGTGTGTACAACAGATTGGCTCCAACTGAACTGTTATTTAACCCTGTCGCATTAATTGTAAGGTGTGCTTATGCATGTCTGATGCATAATAAGGGTCCATTGCTAAACTCATTGTATGTTTTATTTAATGGCTTGCAGAAACTAAATAGTAAGAGTAAAAATGTCAACGCTTTTATTCAATATTACCGTTGCTACGTTGACGACCCTTGATGAACATCATGATGAATTAGAAACTCACGGGCATCACGATCACAGTCACGATCACCACTGGGAGGATCGGAGCCAGGCCGAAATCGGAATTGAAGTTTTCTTCCTTGCCCTGATTGCAATTGTTGGCACTTTTGGAAATCTCATTTTAATTCTTTCGATCGTGATACTAAAGAGAGTTCACAAGAATGGAAACATATTCCTTGTGAATCTAGCAGCAGCGGATATGTTGGTAAGTTTTGTTAACTGTTAACATTTACAACTACTCGCACTTCGTGTAAAGACCGCAGCACCCAAGAAGTGACTTGTTTGTTAAACTCAAGTTTAGTAATAGCGGGATTCAGTTAATGTGACAATATATTGTAAAACAATTAAAATTCTGTACCAGCTGGCGAAAGAGATGACTTTCGCTTTGACCAACGCCATTATGAAACAATTAGTTAATTAACGCAGCCTAAACGCCAAACCTACGTTTAATTGCCCATTAAAGGCCCATTTCCTTATGTCAACAGTTAAGGAGTATGACAGTTGAAACGTTAGGACACCTGCGAGAAATTACATTACCAACATAACGATTTTAATCCTTTCAGGTCTCGTGTGTCTGTGTGCCAATTGTAGCCGCCAACGCCGCTTTGGGAATGAATGTACTTCCCGAAATCGGCTGTACCATCATGGGATATTTGACCATCGTGTGTTGGGCAAACTCCTTGTCAAACTTGGCGTTTATAGCAGCAAATAGGTAAGCTGTGGTTCAAAGGTGTTTAAAAATATCTAAAAAGGTTATTGGAATACACAAGGATACATTACCTTAATATTTCTCTAATCCACATTGGGTTGTTGTATTTGTTTGCATGGACATACTGCATAACGGCAGAAAAATTGATGCATAGTGCATATTGCTTAGGTACAGCATGGACATATGCGTGGGTGCAACTCCATAGCCCACATATATAAGTAAACGTCGCGCTGTTTCTGAGTAAAAACACGGGCTTGTATCCCCCATTGCGATGTGTTGACGACTGCAGATCAATGTATGTTTAATGTAGGTAAATGGGGGGGGGGATTTCCCCAACGCGATGTGTTGACGACTGCAGATCAATGTATGTTTAATGTAGGTAAATCGATCGATTGCTCATTGGTATTAATGACGGCTTTAATTAGAAACTATTTTAAAGTAGAAGGGTCAGCGCAAAACAAAATACCAAACAAATTCACCTACTTTTCGGTTTGAAGACATTTAGTGGCATATACAGTTTTTAGTAGTCGCTTGCCTGTAAAAGTAGATATGAACCCGCATGCCACAAGATTACAATTACATTAATTCTTGCCAGGACCGCCAATTAATCATCTGGTGACAAACTCTTTTATAACAAACATTAGTGGAGTTTGCATGCCCGAATTTGTCTTATGATTTAAACGATATGAGCCATCATATTTGGGCATTTTGCAAGCACGGATTTTCCCACTGTTTTTGTCCAAAATCCTATAAATAGCGGGTCAAAGGTTAATTCGCATGCACATTTTATCTTCGTGTTGCGGACATCCTATGTCTACGACCATGTTTGGTACATAATACATACTCGTACTGATATGCGGCCCCCGATTGACTTTCTTTTGTCGTTTAAAGACTTCGTGACTATGATTTTTTCTTGTGTCGTAATGGCATTATGGTGTGTGTAATGCAACGAAAATACAACGTTACGCGGTCTTAAACTCAGTTGTCCTTCAAAACACCATCGGTATAAAATAGCCAAGTTAACTCACGTGCCTTTAATAACAGATGAAAGGATGCATTATACGATCTTAAATTAAGTGGTATAATTAATCTTTGCACTGGCTATAGAAAGAAGTGAAAATTACAACGGTGTTTTAACACCGCATATTTAAATTCTTAGCATTGAAAATAAACAAACTTTGTCAGCCAAAATGCATAGACAGTATTAGTGCAATAAATGTGTTTTTTATTTTGCCGACATTAGCATAGCTTTCTATATTTAAATGTGATTTGTCATGCATTGAAACTTTATGTTGACGCAATAACAAGTGCCACTGTGCAATGGCCGCCGCATTACTAACTAAAGCGATGACGAAATGTTTTTGCGTGATGTTATAACACACTGCTTTTGAGCTAATTAATACGCTCTTTATACCCTACTCGTTTCGTCACACTGATTTTTATGATCTCCATAGATACTGGGCAGTTGTCCACTACGAGTCACACAGCCGATATTTCTCAAAGAAACGAACAATCGCCATGGTCTTGGTCACTTGGCTTTGGGCAAACCTTCTTATTATGCCCGTTCTGACTGGCTGGAGCAAACTGGAGTAAGTTTTTCGAAAACTATTATTTTAAAACAACAACCTACCAACTAAGTATAACATGACAGACTCTTATATAGGACAAGTCGTAAGAATAATTTTCAAAGAAATTATTTGTTTTCATGACAAAATATTTTAAACAACTAGCCAAATTTTAAAACATGTATATAATACCGCGCCACATAAGTCATGTAAACCGTACGTCATTTATTTCAAGCAAGTTTACGTCATAACGAATGGAGGTTATCTATTTGTATCCTGGATGTTATTCATTTGTATCCCGGTGTACAAAACAGTCAAAACAGTCCCGGTGTACAAAACAGTGTTTTTACCATATCCAAAGTATTATCCACGACTCCAGGTACCATACCGCGAAAAAACGCATCTTCCGTTATTTTTAATGTTGTTACCATAAAGTAATACAATTCTTGAAATACATCTTGTACCTCGTGGGCTCGAGTCCTGCGGAAAGGTTATCTTTTTAATCTGTACCTTGCGGTGCTAGAATACATTTGATTCGGTATGGCGATTTCCAGGTCTGGTATACTATATGTTCCTGTTTAAATTTTCTATCCAAAAATGAATAATTTTGAAAGCAGGAAGCCATATTAATAATTTTTCTTTTTCATATTTAGGTTTGATGCAAAAATGATGATGTGTTCATGGCATGACACCGAGACGCCAGCTTTTAACGCTTGTATGATGGTTGCTGTGTTTATTCCAGTCATTATTATCATCGTTTGTTACTGGAGACTAGTGCAGTAAGTACACGTGCTAATTTTATGACAATAAATTATGTGTACCTTACAATATTTTGCAATGTAATTTTTAATTTTAATTTTACAGTTCCGTACGCAAACGAGGAAAATGGGTTCGAAGCATCAGTCAAACTTGCAGCGCACAATCTCAAGGAACCAATAAGAAAACGGTTCGAAAAGAAGTCGATTTAATGAAGACTCTTGGCGTGACTGTTGCCGTTTTTCTTCTTTTCTGGCTTCCCTATGGTCTTATGCTAAGCATTAATCCTGAGCAAATCCCAGCTATCGGAGAGAAGGTAAAAGGTTGAGACGTTTAGTGAAAAGTCTACGTATTATTCTTTAGTTTATTTTGTCAAAAAAGCTTTACCTTTTCAAACTAATATAACGATATTATGCAGTAAAAAAATCTTAGAATACACATTTATCTGTCGCTATTGGAAACACGCTAATTTGCGGCCATCAAGTTTACGTGTAACCAGTGTAAAATACTATGTACAACTTTGTAGTTTGACTGTTATGTAAATCATTTGATGAATTGTCGACGGTTTTTTTATACCTTGTTTTTATCTTGACACTTTATTTCTTACAAAAAGTTAACAAATCGTTTTAGATAATCGCTTGGTTGGCATTGAGCAGTTCTTCAGTCAACTTTATCATTTACGGTGTTATGAACCCAGTGTATCGACGAGGTTATGTGAAACTTTGGAATAGAGTGCGCCACTGCACCTGCAAACGGTTCAAGTATGTACTTTTTGTGAAAGCTGTAACTAAACAAATGAAACTGTTACAAAAATTGTACAAAATTTTGGTCCCACTTACATGCATCAAACTAATTTGGTTTTTTTTTAATTTGAGTGTATTTTGCCACTTTAAAAAGAAAACACTTTTTCTCCTATTTTTGGAAAAGAAGAGATAACCCACAATAAATTAAATTGGAAGCTCCGTTCAGTTTTGTTTATATTACAACTTGCAACTCTGTTACAGGGCCGACAACGACAGCAGCTCTACTTTCTCAGTAAAACAGACCAAACGCATGTCTACGGCATCCCAGGTTTGTGAGTCTGAATAAATATAAACGTCGATTTTCACTTACAATATGTAAATTGTGCATAAACTTTTAATCATCCCTCTGAAATCTCAAAATATAATTTACCTTTGTTACGCTTTTATGAAAATCGCACTTGCTGATGCCAACAATGCTTATCTTCACTGATTAATGATGATGCCAACCTGGACATTTCCAACTATAAAGTTGTCATTTGCAGCACGAAAGGCAGACAAAGTGCCTGTGCTTCGAGTTTAGGCGGCCCTACCACTGAGCCTGTGTAGCTCAATTGATAGAGCGCAAATCATAGAAAGGCTCCTGTCATGGGTACGGTTTCCATCTTAGACTATTTTTTTAGCCTGTACCTTGTAACATTTGCAAAGGTTTGGTATCGTAGATTTGCCAATGCTATAACATTTCGTTTATTTTTTAAATTTCTGTTTTTTTACCAGATGTTTTTTATCATTTTAGGCACATAGAAAAGTCAGTCGATTATCCACCCCACAACTGAACTTCGGATTTAACAGTGGGGTCTCCAGCAAGGATTTTTCCGACGACAGACAGTGCAAAAGCGTTGCATAAAAATACTGGTGACCTGTTTTGAGAGATAAATACGTGATTTGATTTTACATCGAAGGACAAAGGTAGTAGGCAAAACCACAAAGAAACCACCCCGAGAACATCTTTCAGTCGCACAGTTTATAAACGAAAACCAAACAGCATAAGTTTTATTTTTAGTCGACCGTCTAAAGTTTTGAAGGTATTAGCTTCACTTGCACTTGTTGATGGAATGTGTTGTCTATATGTCTGTGTTGTAGGCACAAATAAAACACACACATGCAGCAATTAGGAAATCGGCATTCTTACATGTTTGCATTAATGACTGACTCAAAGATACCTCACAACAAGCCACCGGTTTGAATTTTGTTTCTGTGGTGCCACAGATGTCATATGAACACCAAACCTTAAAATTTAAAGTTGGATGATCTGTAGCATGATTAGTAGAAGCGATTGCCATTCTTATTCAGTCAAAAGTCTAAATCAGGGTTTCTTAACCAGGGCTGCGGGGACGTGTATAAAAAATAAATTGCAATGGTTTAGTTACTTAAGCAATTACAGAAGGGGGTGGGAAAATTGGTTGGTGATTTGAAAGGGGTGCAGCAAGGTAAAAGGTTAAGAACCACTGGTCTAAACGAAAAGCACTCTGTCGATTTTTTTGGTGTTCGCGCAATTTTTTTCTGCGAAGTTTCTGGTTATTTTTTTAGTTCAAATGTTATTTTTTACTTTTGTAAATGTTGCCATTGTTGTGCAATACCACGTGTTCACAATGTTTATTACGAAATAAAAGTTTCACCTCTGAACTTCGGGTGTTGGTGCACTGTAACCGGACAAAAGTGCAGCGATTGCAATTTTTCTATCAAAACTTTGCGAAGTATATTAAGTCGATTATTGTTTGTACCCCAGGGAGGTATCACGTAACGCAGTGGTTCTCAAGCTTTTTTTGTGGCGACGCCTCTTCAAAACTGGACTTGCGACGCACCAGCAAATACAAGTTTTTGAGGAAACTTATTGTTAAAGTTGTGTTTATTGACACAACAACAAAAAACCACGAAACGTAACTATTCTGCGACGCCCTTGGAAAATTGAAACGACGCACCAGGGTGTTGCGACCCACAGTTTGAGAACTACTGACGTAACGAGTGGCCGCAAACACAGTTGCGCCCTCCATTGGGTAAAACACGACACGTGTAGATGCTGTTAAGTTAAGTTACGTACTTTGACCAAACCAACTGATAGCACATGGTTTTACGTTTATCGTGGGGTACATTCTTACTGTGGGTACATTCTCACTTATAGTACAATAGAGAAATACTTGGTAAAATAGGGCATGCGAAACAAATTGTGTACATGTTACAAACACTTGCTGATACTTGGTGTACGTAAAACATTAATGTATGAAAAGTTTCGGCTTGCGCCCCAACAAGTGTTGTGTATCCCTGACCGCTATGCCTGGCGTGTTTAATGTTTCTATTAATTAACAATACGCAAAATATGTCAAACTGAAAAGCAGGTATATGCAGGCTATTCGCAAAGCTTTTGCACAAAAACTGCCATTTTGCTACAATAACGTTACGTAACAAAATCACAACCTTACTCGATTTTACCCTGCAACAATCTTTTGACACAGCATCCATTTTTAGGAGATGATGCACCTTTTTTTTCTTTTGTTGTTCCAGTTCTTGTTGCTTAATTTCCAATTCTTGTTGTCTTCACCGCTCAGTTTCCATGTTGGTCTCGGTGTTCTTCCAGAAGCAGATAGAACCACACACGACACAAACAACCAGGAAGATCACAACCACGATCATGCCCATATATTCACTCGCCAGTTTTTCACTTAACTGAAGACTAAACGATGCACTAAGAACGGTAACAGCGATTGCCAATCCAGTTACTTCAGGCATACTGTTGTTTGTTCAGGTATGGCAACAAGTTTTAAGCAAGCTTTTGTTTTTGCCACTATTTCTACAAAACGATGTTCATCAAATTATCAGTTCCATAGAATTGCTCTGAAAAAGAACGTTGTGGGTAACATTAATGTAAGATTTTGGCATAACAAATACTGTAAACATTAAGCTTCACTTGTTTACACAACCAATCTCGCAGACTAAATATATCCTCAAAAAGCGTCCACTGTAACCAGCAAGCTTTTATCGAAAATGGAATGTTAATTTCATGCACATTGCTAGTTCAACGCTAAAGCACCTTTTTCTATTTCAACTTGATGATTTTAATTAAGGGTAACAAGTTCGTTCAGCAAACATTTTCACTTCTGCATATTTGATTTATTTCGTCAAACAGAGGTATGTTTGCAAACGAAGAAACCATTGCCATAAAACCAAGTTCCAATCTGAAAAGATCGCTCCACTTTAAGGACTTTGAATCGTTCTTCACTTAAAAGTATGCTATTGGGATTTTGGTTGGAAGCTATAACCCGGCAAATGTTTTTTTTTAATTTTTAGTAACATAGCTTATTTAAACCGCAGGAATTAATGTCCACCTATGATCTATTTCTCACAACAAAAAACTATCGTATTGAAAAACTGTCCTTATAGTGCATAAAAAATTAAAAATCTGACCAAAATCCTTTCTCATACATTGATAAGCAAATGACCTTGATAAGTATAAGTACCTTATTATAGACTATCACGTCCTCTTGGTCTGTGATAAATCCGCAACAAACACCTAAAGTTTAAGGTAAAAGCTTAGGAACAATTTGCAGACGTTGCAGTTCGCAGCTTTGTACACGAAGCAAAGTTATCCCGCCTGGGGATTCCCCGGCCGATAAATAACCTACGAGGTGTTTTTTGACCATTTGCTGATCACAAAAGTCTGCTTTTAGCGCACGTACACATGTTTGCCGAACCTATTGACGCTATAAACCATTTTCGAACTTGCTGCTGTCAACTGTTGTGTATTTTGTGAGGAAAGCAGATTTTCAAATTACATCACCAAGTTGTGTAAAGTATATTGCAGTACGATTCGCAATGTTCTTGATGACAATGTTTAAGGTCTGTTTTTTATCGTCAAACCAAGCAGAACTGTATGAAAATGGACAAGTTTACCTTTTCGGTCGTGATTGTTTACTTACCTTTGTATATCAACCTACTGTTATTTGCCTATGTGGCCCAAAAAATAACCATTCCAAACTTCAGGATCTTTTATTATTATCAGATCAAGTTCCTGTGTTTTACTTCTTCCGTTGTTGTTGTATTAGCATAATTTCGACCGCTATTATTTCGCATGTGGACAACAATACAGTATGTATCTTTTTGGGCCACATTCAAGCGTTCAAAATAAGCCTGAACTTGTAGAAATGTAGAAAACGGCTTGTTAAACTTAACTAACCCCAAACGTCACCGCAATCCATCGTTCAAAACCAATTTGTTACTATTACTGCATTCCAGTCCATTTAAAGAATGTTAAACAAAAGACAGTGAATAGAAGTAAAACAAATGCAATGAATAAATGTAAGGTTTTAAAATATATTTTCCTTTAATTTAGTTGTGCACATACACCCCTGTACAATTGAAATTTATGCATGTTTTATGTGTTTTTTTTTAAAACTGATTACGATTTCTATGAATGGTTGCAATTTCAGTTTTAAAACTAGCAGTCTCAAGGCCTTGAAGTTTTTGAAAAAAAATTGGATGAAATTTATCGAAATACTATGGGACCGTTAAAAGGAAATGTCTGTGAAAGTTCATATTAATGTACAATAGCTGTATGTTCAGTAATCGTTGCAATTGAGCTGGTGGTCTTTGTTTTTCCAACTGCATGCTGGACGCCATTAAACTTCACGCATTAAAGCGGAAACAGTTTGTTACGTAACAAACACCATCTATTGTGGCGGATGAATATGTGCACTTTACATGTAAGTACAGTATTCAGTTAAACCAGATGTTGGTTGAGATTGTTGTTGGTTGAAGTATTATTGCAGCAAAAGTTTGTTAAAAAGTATGATTAAATGAACCAGGCAGTTACATGTTTGAGCACCTGACCAATGTAAGTAAGTTTGCTGCATTGTTTGTTGTAATATTACAGCTTTTGAAACAGTCTGCGTTTGTGTATGAAACTGTGGAGTCAGTACATACAATCCTGTTTACAAAAGTTGTAAAAAAGTGACAAAATCATGGTTACAACGTATTATGTATTTCCCAGCTGCAACTATACTGTAGCATAAATGATGTAATATATTAGCCAGCACTTGCACCCACATTTTATTACATTGCTGTACTGTTGCTACAGTACCTCAAATTCAGAAAATTGACATTGATTGGGCAGGCGCTTTTTCGGTTGGCATTTTGTCAATTTGCCCGCAGGATTTCAAATACCTTTTTCTTGTATAACTAGGTCACAAGGGAGCGGTCGAGGCTTTATTAGGCAGCGGCATCGTGTTAGAAACGTGTAAAAAGTAGAGCAGGGGTGGCCAACCTGCGGCTCTTTGCCTGGTTTTATTCGGCTCTTACGTTGTTTTTGAAGTTTGGGGCCTCTGTGGATATTTTGATTGGTTTGTGGTCTCTGTGGATATTTTGATTAGTTTGTGGCGATCTGGTACAAAAATTGTTAAATTTGAAATAAAGCTATAACAATTTTGCTTTTGAACAAACTTACTATGAACTGCAACAGTATTTGGCAAATAACTTGATTATGACGACAAATATTCAATTTTTGAACAATGAATGATTGCTCATTTTTGCGTACAATGCGAATCAGAGAAAAAGCAACAGCAATGTTTACAACAAGCTATATTGTTCCAAAATTAATTATGTTTCAATCCGTTTTTCGGGTTATGAAGAACGATATGTTTTATGGGCAGTTTGTCTCTTGGTTTTGTTGTGGTGCGACGTTTAGAATTAATATCTGGCGCAGGTATCTGTGTGTGAGGAACACCCCTGAAGTAGAGCAACATAAAACAGGTGTTTACTTTAAGGAAATGACGATAAAAGGATAAGGCAAATGACACGCTTCGATGCGTATTAGTAAACACGGTAGCCTGGTCGACACAACATCCTGTTATTCTACGTTTGTGTGGGAACTTGCTTGGTATACCATTTATTATCATTTTAATCTCAACAATATAAAGTCCAAAAGCAGTAATGATTGTTTGTTTTGGGGCAACCATATTTAGTTTTGCACCCTGTTGTTTAGGCACTCACTTCCTCGAATTGTTTGTGCAATACTTTAAAGCGAACGTTTTTTAATCAGATTGGCCGCCACCTGATGGCGCCATTAATGCATTGAAGAAACGCGATTACCATATATTGAGACAAATTCCGCGACAACTATTTTCAATTGAATATTGCATATCTCGGCACTGACTCTAAAAATTTTAAGGTCAGTGTTACCAATGTCACACTACTTTCTTGCCAATGTCACCCTACATATTAACATGGGGGGGGGGGGGGGGGGGGGGGGGGGGGGGGGGGGGGGGGGGGGGGGGGGGGGGGGGGGGGGGGGGGGGGGGGGGGGGGGGGATCTTAACGAACAACTAATACAAAATATCAATGCCAAACATTGTTTATGTTTTACATCAATCAACGATAACAATTTGGTTACAGTTAATAAATCGAAAAACGTTTAACATAAATAATTTAAGGTTTATTTTTCTATTTTTTACTTCCACAGAAAAAAATGTACTGCGCTAAAGTGTAATGTATGGGGGGGGGGTCGCAAAAATAAAACTCTCCAATCTGGAGAACATATAACCATGGTTACAAAAGTTGAAAACAAAAAAAGTGAAAACATCATGGTTACAACGTATTTGTTATGTATTTCCCAGCAGCAACTATACTGTAGCCAGCACTCGAACTCACATATTATTCCGTTGCTGTACACTGCTGTTGCTACAGTACTTTAAGTTATCGATTTAGAGCAAATAGTCATCGATTTAGCAGGGCGCTTTTTCGGCTGAAGTTTTGTCAATTTGCCCGCAGGATTTCAATTCCTTTTTCTTGTATAATTAGGTCACATTGAAGCGGTCGAAGCTTTATTAGGCAGTGGCGCCGTGTTAGAAACATGTAAGAGGTAGAGCAACGCAAAACAGGTGTTTATATGAAGGAAATGCTGATAAAAGAATAAGGCAAATGACACGCTTTGATGCGCATTAGTAAACACGGTAGCGAGGCTGCAACAACATGTTGGTATTCGACGTTTGTGTGCCTTGCTTGGTATACCATTTATTATCATTTTAATCTCAACAATATGAAGTCAAAAGCAGTAATGATTGTTTGTTTTGGGGCAACCATATTTGTTAAGTTTTACACCCTGTTGTTTAGGCACACACTCCCTCGAATTATTTGTGCAATAATTTAAAGCGAACGTTTTTTGATCAGATTGGCCGCCACCTGAAGTCGATATTAATGCATTGAAGAAACGCGGCTGCCATATATTGAGACAAAATTCCGCGACAACTATTTTCTATTGAATATTGCATATCTTTGCACTGACACTACAAATTTGAAGGTCAGTGTTACTTTCTTGCCAATGTCACCCTACATATTGACATTGATAAAAATCTTAACGAACAACTAATACAAAATATCAATGTCAAACATTGTTTATGTTTTACATAAATCAACGATAACAATTTGGGTAGACTTAATAAACCGAAAAACGTTTAACATAAATAATTTAAGGTTTATTTTTCTCTTTTTTACTTCCACAGAAAAAAATGTACTGCGCTAAAGTGTAATGTATCATACTGTTATTGGCAGTGTCTAACGTTTTCGTAACAGATTAAAATTTGAACAACATTCATAAGCAATCAGTCCATTTCAGGTCCTTGACCTTTCTGTTGTTTAAGGTTGTGCACTATTAATTCTGCTGCAATCGGGGGGGGGGGTTTGTCAGTGTCCAACGTTTTCGTAACAGATTAAAATTTGAACAACATTCATAAGCAATCTGTCCATTTCAGGTCCCTGACCTTTCTGTTGTTTAAGGTTGTGCACTATTAATTCTGCTGCAATCAGGCAACACGAAGCTGTAAGGTAAAACTTTTTTACTGCTTTAGAAATACACAAAATGTTTTAGTGGGCTTGTTTTGTTACTTCTATAATACCATATAACACAATTGTGGTCGTTATATAATGCTAATTTCCCACGTTTGTAAATTCTAGATGTTAAGGTCATTCTACAAAACGTTTACATACCATCTACATTCTACAACAAGTGATCATCGACAAAAAGTGATCATCAATCTTCTTTTAAACAAAAGGTCAGTGATATATACGAGGCACCCCAAACAATTGTTGGCATTACCCCCTCAGTTTTTACTTGTGGTTTGAGATGTGTCAGGTCAGTTTTCAAGACTGACCTTTCTAGAAATTGTTTAGCTGCAGCAATAATCGCTGATTTTTTATAGGTCATATGCAAGATGAAAGCGGCGCCACACGTACTGTTTGATGTTTTTTTGTTTTTTACTGCCTGACGCAATAGGAAGATAATAACAATTTAAACAGTTTTTGCTGCTTGAAACTTATCGCAGTTTTAGTAATCGGGTACAACCATCTTTCGAATGCAAGGTGCAATCAGTAAAGCTCGTGTTGACCAGTAAATATCCTAGCTGTGGTTTCCGACTACAGGTCGTGCTTAAGTTGCAATAATTTTTTTTTGATTTTTGGTGGTATTGTTGTAAGGTGGTCTGGTTCCATCTTCATTCGTTGCTTTATACACTACTAAAAGATTGTTTAACCTAAAAATTGACCAAGCAAATGTTTATGTCGGGTTTTACCAAGAAATGTGCTCCTATATTCATCCAGAGTTTGTTTTTATTATTCATGAACTTTAGTTAAAAAAACTGGGACTTAAACAGTAGCAACGTATATTCACCTAACATGACATTGGTTGTGTCCAGTTTGCGAACCAGCGCGCATTGTCGCGCACCGCAAGGGCACTTTTTTTGTCTTTCTTCTTAGTACATCTTGTTGTCAAAGTCGGAAAACAATTCAACGCGGGCGAGGCGTTGTGAACTGCATTACATAAACGAAATCACTAATGCGTAGGGGGGGGGGTGCGAACCAGCGCGCATTATCGCGCACCGTAAGGGTTCGGGCACTTTTTTTGTCTTCCTTCTCAGTACATCTTGTTGTCAAAGTCGGAAAACAATTCAACGCTGGCGAGGCGTTGTGAACTGCATTACATAAACGAAATCACTAATGCGTAACAAACAAGCGTCACGTGCTAATCACTAATTATGCCTCCAATAAACCTTCGTCGTTAAGGCGCTGTTAACGCGCCTACCCTCCGCCGTCTTTTGCGACGGTTACAATTACAATGACCTGGCGTCGACGTAGAAACGTAATGGATGTGTTTGCATTTTTGCAAACGGTTGCAGCACACAATTACATTGGTTCTAATGGCCCGATATAAATGACAAAATTGGATTTGAATCTGACTGAATTCGAATCCAAAGGATTTAACATTTTTAAACAACCCTCTCTGGGCACAATATTTTTCCTCTTTATATAGAGATCATCGAACCGAGAATATTACAGATTACAACATTTAAATACAAATTATGTTTCGCTGTTAAAAAAAAACAATTCAACACTGTATCACACTAAACAAACTGCACGTGCATTTTACACACGAAACAGTTTTTTTTGAAAAGGCAAAGGCAAAGAAGCATGCGACAAAATTTGCGTTCTGATTGCCTGTAAGATTTTTTGTAGAAGTATTGCATGTTGCAAGAGAATGCACAACCTGGTTATTTTCTAAGGGACACTTTAAAGAATTCACGTGACAATTTGTTAGATTCGGTGATTTAAAACTTGAACATATTTTTAAAAGTCATCCGCAGGTGGTGGTTGGGTTATATTGTTAATTCTGTACAAATTGAAACTAAAGTCTTGATCGTTTAGTGTATTTAACTCCCCGATGGTAAACAACAGCTGATAAGGTTATTGTTTGCTCGGAACGTCTTTTGTGTGGTGATTTGATTATGAAGAGATCAGTCTTGCCAATGTTGCGCCTATCTCAAAGCTGACTGCCTAGGTCAATAGTCAAACGAAAAGCGAAAACAACCGACATGCAAAACCTTTAGGATATTGCCACGTGCTTTCTCTGTTTGCGATCAACAGACCTTGTTCATATAAAGCCGCGATAAAGACCATAATCGTGGAACTAAGTTACATGGAGTGCTGATTTTTTGTAAGAACCTTGTGCAATTCTCATTGACCTTATTAATGTTTGATTACTTGTTAATAAATTTATGAATTACGAAAAAGGAATGGAACTTTATTTGTTTATTAACTGAGCAGTGGTGTAGTTTAACTTTTTTCAACATTTGCTTGTTGCGACGTGATTTAAAAAATGAATGCCAGTGAAACCTCTTTATTAACTACACGAGCTGTGATAACGGAGCTGTAAATTGGACACTTTAGAGTTTTAGACCATGATATTGTTACGGAGTTATTTTGGACCCGAACTGCCATGGGCAATGTCAATAACGGCTCACAACCAAAGCCAAAGATACCAAGCACTGGTTTAATTAAATTTAATTGGCGGCGCAACTTTATTAAAACTACAAAAGCAACAGGTATGAAAGTACGTTACAATTAAAACAATTAAAAAACGATTAACACTTGGTGACCCAAAAACACCTCGCGTTACTTGCGCCACCCACAGAAAAAATGTATTTTACAAAACCAAAAAGCAGCGCATTGCCGGCCAATCAGTGCAAGTCTTGCAGCCGTTAGGGCGGTGGTTCTCAACTCAATTCAGGTCATGGACCACTAGTCCGATTAAATAAATATTTTGGACCAGTCCACTTTTAAACAAAGACAGAAAAGCATCCACCACAAGCGTGTTGTCTTGAAATATTTTTTTTTCAACACATAATTTTGTTTTAAGGAGAGATAACAGATAACAACAAATTGCCAATAACTTGGATAAACTTTTTTTTCTTCTGAATATTCAACGAATTATTTGCAACTAACTTATTTCCAAACTAGTCCTGTGGACCACCCAAAAAGTTACCACTAGTGCACCAAATCAAACAAAAGAGAAGAAAAGAAATGCGCATGACAGTGCCAAATAAGGAAAACAAGTATCCAAAAAAAATTGCGCATGACCAAAATATATGGTCACAGTATAAATGAATTTTCAAGTGGAATAAATCGACCTTTTTTTATTTATGTATATATATATATATATATATAAATGTACATATTGTATGAGCCAAAGCTAAGCGTAGCCAAAACCAATTTGGGCAAACTTGCTGCGGTTACTATTAGTATGCTACGAAATGACACAGCATATTATGTGCGTATATAAAGCGACTGCACATCAAATCAAACGTATTTAACACGACCTAAAAATTTCTATAGTTACACAATATTGCACTCAGCATCACGTCTCCTGGGATACTCGATTTGAAGTTGCCTGTCCTGTCTCTTTCGTTCTTCGAGGACTAACTCAGCTTGTCTGATGGTGTGTTGTCGTACTTGCTCCCGTTCGTTGGTTTCTACGAGCATGCAAAACCGGATAATCCATGCGATTGAAAAACAAACCACAGCCGCAAAACACACGGACAAAGCAAAGTCACTAATACAAACAACCACAGCCGCGAGACACACGACCAAAGCAAAGTTACTAATTCCGATGTGTATCTGTCCAAATCTAGCAAAAATAGCATTTTCGTCCATTGCGTACTTGTCCAACTTGGTGCGACAAAGTAAAAGCATAGAGCCAATAAATGATAAGCTGCAGACAGTGCACACTGATTTGGTGCGACAAAGATTTGCGAAAACTTAACAATGCAGTTTTTCGTTACAAGGTATATACAACCAGATTAGTTTCATTTTATCTAAGGGCGCTAGTTACCTGAAAAAAATCACTTTAACTAACATACAAAATGTTCAGCTTGTACAACAACTCTTATTAGATTTATTAGTAAGATAAATTTGCAGATTAACCTAACAGCTTTCTAGCGTTGTAAAATCCTTCACATGTAAGCAACCCAATTTCTGCTATCGTGCTAAAAGCCCAGAACATGCGACTGCAATATTTCGTTTTTTTTACTGTTAAAACTCTGTATTTGTTGTAAACTTTTTTGTTACTCGCTCTTTATTCAGCACACGTAACACAAATTGCCATTCGGGACTAGTGATAGAATAATTTAATTCAGTTTAGGAGGATCAGAAATTTGCTGGTTTCCAAATTTATGGATTGCTGAGTAAACAACATGATAGGTTTACAGGACAAAAGGATACTTGAATGATCTTTTTTGATTGTGTTTGATGACGAGTGCGTGTTTGCACTCCGAAGAGCAACGACGGTAAAGTCGTTGAAGACTAACCTAACAGCTGTCTAGCGTTGTAGAACCCTTCACATGCAAACAACCCCAATTCAGCTAGTGCGCCAAGTACAACCACAATGAAACCAAACTTTCAACTGGACCCGAAACTTTGGTTTCGCTCACTTCGTTGTACTGGTTTGATGGAGCTTATATTGTTGTTACTGCAATATTTCAAAATAAACGTTAGGTAACACTATGGTAAACGGTCTTGTTAATAAAATCAGATTGTTAGATCTAAAACGGTAAATGCAGTAAAAGATAACTATAATACACTGAGAAGCCATCTTTTTCACTTCCTCATTTCTTATCTAATTGAGCAAACAAAAAGATTAATGATGTAAAGAAATGCATTTGCGTTACTCAATGAAGTGCCAGTCTAAAAATGTTTCATTTTAATCAGGCGCGTACTCAAATGAACCACGCAGCTTGAACGCCTTGGTCTGTTCTAGGGTTTTAGCCGAAATCTACAGTCCTGCAAATAACGAAAGATGACTGCATTGAACAAAGAGATTCAGCCTTCCATTTAAACACTTTTAAACTCTCACGTCTCCAACTCTGGAGAGAGCAAATATGCTTGACTAGACTGTCCGCCTACGTACAATTTCAAGACATTGCAAACAACGGTTTTCCACCTGGGGAATTCCCGACTGATGGCGTTGAAATTGTGCAGTCAACCGTTGCAGAATTTTCGTGAAGTAAAAGACGCCACTTGCCTCTTCAGCAAAATTGCAACATTTTAAGGGCCTTTTTTACTTTAGTTTCTTGTCTTTCTTTCCTCGCCTCCATTGGTATGAAATAGCGTATTTGTAAACCCAAGGCTATAGCAGCTGCATCTAAAGTTTTTCGCAAATTATAACTACCTCGCTGTGTGTCTAAACAAAAGTGTGCCAAAGCTGAAACTCTGTTGTGACTTTGTAAAAAGTAAGATTTTCAAATATATTTTCCTTCCAGATGCCCAGATACACTATCAGGCAACTAGAAATACATGCACCTTTCCTTTTTATATTGGAAAACATATAATCGATATTGCCACATTGTGAAAACAGTCAAATAAACGTCTTAGTTGTAAAATGCTTTTCTCACTTGTACGCGCAAAACATATTTTATGGTTTTTTTGTTCCTAAGTTTGTAAAAGTATTTCAACTGCAGATATTTTCAACAAACTAGAAAACGTTTCCTTACCATACCGTCAGTTTTCAAGATAGCACGTAATATTCATAGTCGGCTACTGCCACCGTCAGAATGCGAGTAAGTTATGGGTGCTCATCGGTAAGTTATGGGTGCTAATTTAAGCATCCCCTCGCACGCGGTACTGTTTACTATTTTCTCAAAAGCAAAAGAAATATCACCACTTTTACGCCAAGTTCATATTCCTGGTGCGTAAAGACTCAAAACTTTGTTTAGACTGGTCATGGTATACATGGAGTTAATTATGTGCACAGAGCAAGGTATTGTTAAGAACGTTTGCACATTTTCAGCTTGACTCCCCAGGCCAAGATCCTTAATATGCTTCGAAGAAGTATTTTTTCAGTGAGTTTATTTGCTTGATTAACATAGTATTACTAGCGATAGCATGCTAACTAAGACAGTCGCTAAACTAGTTGTTAAACGTTGTCACAGTTTTGCAAACAAAACAGGAAATTGTAAAAAATAAAATAAAAACTACACCCACATTGCCACAAATCTTTCCAGTTTTTATTACCGAACTTTTTTAAATCTTATTGTCGTGAATATTTCATGTAGTTTTCAGGCAAGTTGATTGTGATTTTTTTTAGCTTAAGTGTGTTTTGAACATATTTTCCGTTGAAATAGTATAAACTCTTAGCAAAATGGCCAAATTCTTTGAAATAAATCATAAACATAGTATTTTCGCTCAAAAATGTTTAACATAGTGTTGCTACGGTACAAATCAAATCAATCCTTTACATGCATATCTAAATCGAAAAGCTTTATAGGTAAAATGTCAGCAACAGAAGTGCTGTAAGTACCACAGGTTTAGCAATTGTAAGTTAAGGGAAATTATGGACGTGTTCACTTCGCCTTTGAAAACACCCATGAAGCAAAGTGGACAAGAATATGTAGTGCTTCAGAATAACGATCTTGCCATTTCGATTCTTCTTTCTTTCTGCGAGCCTCTTCTTCTTTACGAGCCTCTTCTTCTTTACGAGGGGGGGGGGACACTTTTACGCCAAGTTCATATTCCTGGTGCGTAAGACTCAAAACAACTTTATTTAGACTGTCATGTTAATTATATGTACACAGAGCCAGGTATTGTTAAGAACTTTTGCACACTTTCAGCTTGACTCCAGGCCAAGATCCTTAATATGCTTCGAAGAAGTATTTTTCAGTGAGTTTATTTGCTTGATTAACATAGTATTAATAGCGATAGCATGCTAACTAAGACAGTCACTAAACTATTTGTTGAACGTTGTCACAGGGTTGCAAACAAAACAGGAAATTGTAAAACAGAAAATAAAAACTACAACCACATTGCCACAAATCTTGCCAGTTTTTATTACCGATTTTTTTTAAAATCTTATTGTCGTGAAAATTTCATGTAGTTTTCAGGCAAGTCGATTGTGATTTTTAGCTTAAGTGTGTTTTTAACATATTTTCCGTTGAAATAGTATAAATTCTTAGCAATAAGGCCAAATTCTTTGAAATAAATTGTAAACATAGTATTTTCGCTCAAATTTTTTAACATAGTGTTGTTACGGTACAAATCAAATCAATCCTTTACATGCATATCTAAATCTAAATGCTTTATAGGTAAAATGTCAGCAACAGAAGTGCTGTAAGTACCACAGGTTTAGCAATTGTACGTTAAGGGAAATTTTGGACGTGTTTACTTGGTCGCCTTTGAAAGCACCCATGAAGCAACGCGGACAAGAATATGCAGTGCTTCAGAATAATGATTTTGCCATTTCGATTCTTCGTTCTTTCTGCGAGCCTCTTCTTCTTTACGAGCCTCTTCTTCTTTACGAGCCTCTTCTTCTTCACGAGCCTTTTCTTCTTCACGAGCTTTTTCTTCTTTAAGAGCCTTTTCCTTTTTACGAGTTTCTTTTTTATCCCTAGATTTTTTACGAGCTTCTTTTTCGCGGGCTTCTTGTTGTCTCCGAATCTCTTCTTTGCGAATATTCTGTCTTTTCCCTTCCATTTCTCGTTGAAACTCTTGTCCTTTCCTTTTCATGTCTATGTGAAACTCTCTTTTGTCCTCTTCAATTTCTCTTTGAAACTTCTGTCTTAGCCCTTCCATTTCTCGTTGAAACTCTTTTTTCCCTCTTCCATTTCTCTTTGAAACTCTTGTCCTTTCCTTTTCATGTCTATGTGAAACTCTCTTTGTCCTCTTCCATTTCTCTTTGAAACTTCTGTCTTTGCTCTTCCATTTCTCGTTGAAACTCTCTTTTGTCCTTTTCCATGTCACTTTGAAACTTCTGTCTTTGCTCTTCCATTTCTCGTTGAAACTCTCTTTTGTCCTTTTCCATGTCACTTTCAAACTTCTGTCTTTGCTCTTCCATTTCTCGTTGAAACTCTCTTTTGTCCTTTTCCATGTCACTTTCAAACTTCTGTCTTTGCTGTTCCATTTCTCTTTGAAACTTCTGTCTTTTCCATTCCACTTCCGCCTCTCTGCGAGCCTCTTGGTTCACCCGTTCCGCTGAAAATTCTCTCTCGTATCGTGTTACAGTTTGTTCGTGATAGCAGCATAACAACGCAAACAGTACAATAACTCCAGGCGTGACACATTTCTTCCCGATTTGTCCAAGTCCGATGACCATCGCGATACAATTTGTTTCCGTAATTTCTGTATTTTTGGAGTCTACCGAGCTTAATACAATTTATTTTAAAATTTGATGCTATTTGCAAAATAATTGAACTTGTACTTGTATAATGTAAATGATTTCTTGACAACATCTATTTCCTTGTTTAAAAACACAAAAATGGTTTTCCAAGCCCTGTGTTCTGTCAAAGAAATACCTCAATCAACTACCATTTTAGGCCCAATTGATAGTCCAACTTATCTTTGACTTCGAACCGTTATCAAGGACACCAAATAAACTTTTGAGACAAAGCTCGCCGGCTAAAAGCTGTCTCCCCAAAACGTCGCAAACGTTTAAAACACGTGCATGCACCCACTTTTAGGCACACATAACTAGGCCAACAGACATACGCCTATTTTCAGCTTTCTAAAAATGATTTCGGTATTACCTATTCTACAACAATGTTGTCTTCGATATACCCATGAATGTGTCAAAATTGCGCTAGAATCGTTAAACACCCGAATGGCAAACCTAACAGGCTTAAACGGCTCGTAAGAGGAACTACAATTACAGGCAAAAAAATCTATGTCCTTGGGCCAAGGGGGGGGGGGGGGGGGGGGGGGGGGGGGGGGGGGGGGGGGGGGGGGGGGGGGGGGGGACCCTTTAACGCAACAAAGCAAATCACACAAAGAGATGGGTGAGCTTAAAATTTTCCATTGACGACACGGCACATCGAAAAAAACATCCCGCGTTTGGCCAAGAACGCATGGGTTGAGTAATGTGTGACGTCAATTGGCCCTGTGAAGCATTAGTTATCTGTGCGACTAAAACTACGCGATTGCCTAATCGTAGGTTACACGTGCATTGACCTAAGTCAACCCAAAATTGACACCAGATACAAAATACGGTCGTTGAAATAATTTAAGTTATCCGAAATTTTTTAAATCTTCGACGTCAAAAATTAAAAAAAAATAAGCCTGTGATTTTCTTCTTTCCTATGAGTTAAATTTGGGGATTTATGTTCTTGCACACAAGCATAATACGCAGCAAAGAAATGATCGTCAGTGTGGAAATTCCGTTGAAAGTTGAATTGACGATCAATAAGTTATTACAATATAGGCTCCCAATTTCTTCAAGAGAAAGGAATTGGCAACAATGCCTACTTTGGGTCGCGAGATTTAACTTATTGGCATGCGCCAAACAACATATTAAAGACTGTTGAAAGAGCTAAAAAAAATTGATACATTATTATGCCTGACAGCAACAGTTTATTTAGCATTTTCAGATCCCTGTATTAAATCGTAGTTGTTGCGGTTGTCGAATAATTAGTATCTGGTTTTTGTTGTAGTGTATCTGCTTTTTGTTGTAGTGCTGGGCTTATTTTAAATTATTTTTTGAAAACTACTTTTGTGTGACCATTCATTCCAGTCGAAAAATTTTTTATTGCCTAGGCTTCTTTTCGTTGTTTTAGCCTAAATTGAAATTATACCGTATGTACTTTTGTAATGTTACAAAAACAGGTTGTGACAAAGAGTTCCTTGTATCTTTGTTTGTTGGATTAGATCATACGTTAGTCCAATTACAACTATGCATTTTATTTCTTTATTATCTGTTCTACAGTATGGTTGTGTTCAAAGTCTTTTAGTTGGTTTTCTATTTTAAAAATTGTTAGCTTTTGACGTTTAGTTGCACAGCTTTAATACCGCATAATGCAGGGGTTCCCAACCTTTTTGCGATCTCGTACCACTTGGACGCTCTTTACTGCCAGCCGTACCATTTCTTGCAGAACATCTAATTTAATCGAATCTTTATTCCGAAGAATAATATTGGCCTACTAAAGTAACACTAAAGCACCACAACTCAATTGAATTTTTTGTTTCCTGTCAACCAATTGGTCAACAAAACCAGATAAATATATGATAAAGATGTAAATCCAGGTTGTTCTGAAAAACACGAAAGCTACTCGCGTACCACCTGAAAAACCTTCGCGTACCACAGGTTGGGAACCCCTGGCATAATGCATGTAGTTGTGTAGTACGGAATTTAAGTGATATAACACGACGTATTCATTCAAATTGTAAGTAAGCTTGTTAACTTGCTTAAGCGTACGTAAACAGGATTTGTTTAAAGTGAAGCTTGTTCGAACCAAATATGGTTACTGAATATTACAATTGTCAGGTCCAATCGCCACTTTAATTTCCACTAGTGTTTTTTTCTTTGGTCTTCTGCCTTTAGCACCTTCAATTTGAAGTTGTACTCGTCGATAAAGTAACTCATTAAGCCTTTCCGATTCTCTGCAAAGGTCCAGTCTCATTTTCTTCCATTGGGTACTTGCATAACTTTCTGCAACAAAGATTTGCAAAGACTTGTTTTTGCAGTTTGCAGTTTTTAGTTACAAGAGTATAGGCAAACAAATTAGCTTTGTTATTTGCCTAAGGACGTCTGTTCCCTAGAAAAAAGTCACTACAAAATGGCAATACAACGTACACAACAACTCTTATGGGGGGGGGGGGGGGGGGGGGGGGGGGGGGGGGGGGGGGGGGGGGGGGGTTTGTAGAACCCTTCACAACCCAATTCAGCATGGTACTACAAGCACAACGAAACCAAGATTTCAACGTGAACCGAAGCTTTGGTTTCGCTCACCTCGTTGTACTGGTTTGATGGAGCTTATACTCTTGGTACTGCGATCTTTGAAATAAGCGTTACGTAACACTCAGGTGGGACAGCTTTTTAATAAAATCCAAATGGTGGAATTAAAGCGGTAAATACAGTAAAATATAACTTATACACTGAGAAGCGATCCTTTTCACCTCCTCATTTCAAATGTACTTAAGCAAACAAAATCAAACCTGTATGCAGATAAGGTAAGTGATATAAAGAAAAGCATTTTCGATACTCAATGAAGTGCCAATCTGAAAATGTAGTCTCATTTAAACCAGGCGCGTACTAAAATGAACCAAACAGCTTTAACGCCTTGGTTTGTTCTAGGGTTTTAGTTGAAAACTACAGCCCTGCGAATACTGAAGGTGACTACTTTGAACAGACGGATTTAGTCTTCGATTTAAACCAGTGGTTCTCTTTTTTTATTGTCGGGGACAAATGGTATTTTTAAGTGTGCAGAGCAAATAAGCTTGACTAGACTGTCCGCCTACGTACAATTTCCAGACATATTTGAACCGAGGGGGGGGGGGCTTTGAACAGACGGATTCAGTCTTCGACTTGAAGCAGTGGTTCTCTTTTTTATTGTCGGGGCCAAAAGGTATTTTTTAAGCGTGTAGAGCAAATAAGCGTGACTAGACTGTCCGCCTACGTACAATTTCCAGACATATTTGAACCGAAACAACGGTTTTCCATCTGGTGATTTCCCGACCGATAGCACTGAAATTGTGCAGTCAGCCGTTGCTGGATTTATGTGAAGTAAAAGGTGCCACTTGTCTCTTCAGTGAGATTGCAACATTTTAGGGACCTTTTCTCCTTACGTTTTTGTTTTTATTTCCTCGCTTGCATTGGTATTAACTAACATTTTTGTAAGCCTAGGGCCATAGAATCTACATTCCATATTTTTCATTTTGATGTATTAATGACATTGTCGATACGAGCCTCAAAATAAATCGCTGACCAAACAATGAACGAAAAAGTTTACTAAACTTACCTCAAACCTATAAGCACAGCCCATCAAATGTCGAACCAATTTATAACTACATACCAGTGTGTCGAAAGTAAGCCAAAACTGAAACCATATT
Organism: Phallusia mammillata; assembly: GCA_003260075.1. Classification (NCBI taxonomy): domain Eukaryota; kingdom Metazoa; phylum Chordata; class Ascidiacea; order Phlebobranchia; family Ascidiidae; genus Phallusia; species Phallusia mammillata. Next base: position 153,765 of record QLIY01000298.1, read on the forward strand.
GATTGGAAATTTTGTACACAGCCAACAGCAAAACAAAATAGCAGCGCATTCCCGGCCAACCAGTGCAAGTCATGTAGCCCTTACGACATTGGTTCTCAACTCGTTTCAGGTCATGGACCACCAGTCCATTCAATAAAATTGTAAATATAGATAAAATAGCATCCACCAAAAGCATGTTGTCTTGAAATATTTTTTTTCAATACATAACTTTATTTTAAGAAGAGATAACAGATAACAACAAATTGCCAATAACTTGAATCAGCTTTTTTCGTACTGAATATTCAACAAATTATTTGAAACTAGTCTACAATTGAACACAAAATATGTCCTGTGCACCAAAAAGTCACCATGGACCACCAATGCCACAAATAAAACAAAACAGAAGAAAATAAATGCGTGTGGCAGTGCCAATCAGGAAAACAAGTATCCGAAAAAATTGCGCATGACCAAAATATATGGTTACAGTACAAATAAATTTAAACAACGGATATAAACCGACGTTTTTATTTATCTTTAGTACACGCAAAAACACAAAGGATTTATTCTTTGGATTTATTTACACCAACACACCCACATATATGGGGGGGGGGTGGCAGTGCCAATCAGGAAAACAAGTATCCGAAAAAAATTGCGCATGACCAAAATATATGGTTACAGTACAAATATTTAAACAACGGATATAAACCGACGTTTTTATTTATTTTTAGTACACGCAAAAACATAAAGGATTTATTCTTTGGATTTATTTACACCAACACACCCACATATATCTGTACATATTGTATGAGCCAAAAGCTAAGCGTAGCCAAAAACCGATTTGGGCGAAGTTGCTGTAGTTACTATTAGTTTGCTACGAAATGAAACAGTATGTTATGTGCGTATATAAAGCTACTGCACATCGGACCAAATGAATTTGACACGACAAAATAATTTCTAAGCTTTTCGCGTAAAATTATTTTGAGCGATATTTGTTTAATATGAAGCTTGGTCCAAGCAAATATGGTTACTGAATATATCATTCAGGATCTGGTTTCCTAGGATATTCGATTTGAAGTTGCCTGTCCCGTCTCTTTCGTTCTTTGAGGACTAACTCAGCTTGTCTGATGGTGTGTTGTCGTTCCTGCTCCCGTTCGATTGGTCCTACCATTATGTTCCACCAGATAATCGATGCGATTAAAAAACTAACCACAGCCGCGAGACACACAGACAAAGCAAAGTTACTAATTCCGAGGTACATTGGTCCAAATTTAGCATAAATACCATCGTTTCTATTTTCTTCCATTGTGTTACTTGCTGCGACAAAGATTTGCAAAAACTTAACAATGCAGTATTCAGTTACAAGAGTATCTTCCAGCAGATTATCTGTATTACTTGTCTGAGGGCGTCTGTAAAAGTCCCTTCAAGTAACATAGAAAATGGTGATACAACATTCACAACGACTCTTATTAGAATTATTAGTTAGATAAATTTGCAGATTAACCTAACAGCTGTCTAGCGTTGTAGAACCGTTCACATCACAACCAGTGCCGGATTAAGGGTCTGCTGGCCTGTAGGCACATTTTCTAAGTGGCCCGAAAATCAGGGTTGCCAACTAAAAAATTATAATTATCAGTGTTGCCAAGTCATTGTGTCAAAAGATCATTGTTGCAACTATAACACAAGGTACCGTGCAAAAACTTTGTCATATGCCTAACTAAATAACAACTTTGCGCGTTTTTGCTGTTGAAAACGCGTCAACTAGTTTTTGGAGGTCAATCAAACAGAGCTATTAGGATAAATACTTACTAGTTTAGAAAATAATTATTTTTGAAAACATAACTAAATTTCTACTGATTTTAAAGTGGCCTGGGTTTTTGACTGGCCTGTAGGCATGGTTAATCCGGCACTGATCACAACCCAATTTAGCTATGGTGTTACAAATGCAACGACACCGAAGTTTATACAGAAACCGAAACTTTGGTTTCGCTCACCTCGTTGTACTGGTTCGATGGAGCTTATATTGTTGTTACTGCAATATTTCGAAACAAACGTTAGGTAACACTGTGGTAAAGTGTCTTAAATCGTAATAAAATCGGTTTTCTACAACTAAAACAGTAAATACAGTAAAAGATTACTAATACACTGAATAGCCATCTTTTCACTTCCTCATTCCCTATCTACTTAAGCAAACAAAATCAAACCTGAATGCAGACAAGGTAACTGATGTAAAGAAAAACATTTGCGATTATTAGTCCGCCTACGTACAATTTCCAGACATACTTCAACCGAAACAACGGTTTTCCATCTGGGAAATTCCCGACCGATGGTGGTGGATTTGTGCAGTCCACCGCTGCTGGATTTACGTCAAGTAAAAGGCGCCACTTGCCACTTCAGCGAGATTGCAACAGTTTAGGGACCTTTTCTACTTACGTTTTTGTTTTTATTTCCTCGCTTCCATTGATATTTACTAACGTATTTGTAAACCCAAGGCTATAGCAGCTAAATCTTAAGTTTTTCTCGTTGATGTATTTCTGACGTTGTCTTTACGAGCCTCAATACGAGTTGTTGACCAAACAATGAATAAAAAACTTTGCTTCCTCAAACCTATAAGCATTAAATGTCAAACCAATTTATAACTACCCATCAGTGTTTCGAAAGTATGTCAAAACTGAAACCCTATTGATTTCAGATTTTGTACACAGCCAAACGCAACGGTATAATAAAATATAATGTTTTTAAGTATATCTTCCTTTCTTTCCAGATCCACAGATGCACTGTCAACTACAAAACCTATGCACCGGTGAAAACATTAAACAAAAAATCTGTGCTGTCTGTTAATCCACGTCAATAAGCGTATGTTGAGTAATCTCTAGTACTCTTGATTGGTCTCTGCTTTCCAAGTTGCCTCTAGCCATAATACTTTCCGCTTGGAGGGTAAACGACTTGTTATCTAATAAACACCAAGGATTTTGGCGGATGAATATAGCTTTATGCGTTTTAACTGTAATTCAGTTAAGCCAGATTCTTGTTAAATCTATATTTCATTTGCATTGGCTCTATATGCTTTTATATGTTTCATTTCTTTGATGAAAAAATTTGTTGAAAAGCGTGCTTGCCATACTGCACTATACATATGGTATGTTTGTTTTTAGAATCGGGATAATTGGAATCATAAGGGAAACACAGAGATAATAGAAATCATTTTGGTGTTAAACCACAATAAGCTTGTTTTTGTTGGTCGCAATTCTGGCATAAGTCTGAAGGAATGCTGAGCACTTTTGGAATTTGGCAAAACAACTGACTGTTTTTTTGGGTTTGAAACATCTGCTTAAGTCAGGGGTTCCCAACCTTTTTGCGATCTCGTATACACTTGGACGCTTTGTACTGCCACGCGTACCACACTAGCCTACTTTAAAGCATAAACTACCTCTTCAAATGTCACTGATGTTGAACATTTTATTCCGATCTACTTTTAGCTTACAACTAGCATTATTTAACGCCATTTGTAGCTTAAGCTATAAAACATGAAATCTTTGGAAAGCAATCATTTGACATAATTAATTTAACGCACACTGTCCCTGAGCGTTGTACGGTTTGGGGGGGGGGATGTGCTTCTTGTTGATTATTGACATGACCTGTATTTTATAAAGTTGTTAATCCAGCTTTTTGTGAAAAACGGAAGCTACTCGCGTGCCACCTAAAATACCTTCGCGTACCACAGGTTGGGAACCCCTGGCTTAAGTAGAAGAACGAAATTTCTTTTCATTTTAATTTTATAATCTGTTAAAAATCTAACACTGTAAAAGGAAAGGAAAACATTTTAGTTTATAACGTTGCACCAGTTAGACGAAACAGTTTACAAAACATGCAAGATGTTGCACCAAACCTTGTATAGTATGTATGTACCACTCTTTCGGCTACACATAGACAATTTCGTTTCATTCATAAAACCATAGTTTTGTTGCGTTCGTCGGTGCATGTTTCAGCTTGTACACAAGTTTTCAAATATTCATATAGATTGTCCTAAAAAGGGGGGGGGGGGGGGGGGGGGGGCCTAACGCGAAAACAACCGACATGCAGAACCTTTAGGATCTTGCCACACGTATTCTCTGTTTGCGATTAACAACACTTGTTAAAATATAAAGCCGCGATAAAGACCTTAATTTAGGAACAAAGTTAACATGGAGTGTTAATATTTTGTTAGAACGTTGTGCAATTCTCCTTGATCTTACCAATGTTTGATTACTTATGGATAAATTAATCAATTACGGAAATGAAATGGAACCTTATTGGTTTATTGACTGACCCATGGTGTAGTTTAACATTTTGCGTGATTTGTATTTGGACCAGGTTGATGTTAGATTTGCGCCTTGGTAGAAATCAAATAGTTAGAGTGCATCTTCAGCTGCAAAAACTTATTTATAAACTGTGAAATTTTTTGCCTACCTTCTCATTTTAACATATGACTGAACACGTTTGCCTGTTTGCGACGTGATATAAAAAGTGAATGCCAGTAAAACCCCTATATTAACTACATCAGTTGTGTTAACTGAGCTGGGCACTTTAGATTATTTGGACGCAAAATGAGTTATTTTAGACCCAAAATGTGCAAAGTCAATAACGGCTCACCACAAAAGTCAAAGATACCGGGCATGCACTGGTTTAATTTAGGCCGCGCAACTTTATTAAAACTACAAAATCAACAGCGATCAAAGTACGTTACAATTAATTACAATTAGCACTTGGCGACTCTCAGCCAACACTTTGCGTTACCAGATTATCTGTATTACTTGTGTAAGTCACTTGAAGATTTACCTAACAGCTGTCTAGCGTTGTAGAACCTTTCACATCACAACCCAATTCAGCTATAGTGCTATAAGCACAGCGAAACCAGGGTTTTAACGGAAACCGAAACTTTGGCTTCGCTCACCTCTTTGCACTGGTTTGGTGGAGCTTGTATTCTTGCTACTGCAATATTTCAAAATAAACGTTAGGTAACACCCAGGTAGAAGGTCTTGTTAATGAAATCCAATCGGTGGAACTAAAGCGGTAAATACAGTAAAAGGTATAACTAATACACCACGAAGCCATCCTTTTCACTTCCTCATTTCACATCTACTTGAGCAAACAAAATCAAACCTGAATGCAGACAAGGTAACTGATGTAAAGAAAAGCATTTGCGAGTGCCAATTTGAAAATGTAGTTCCATTTTAACCAGGCGCGCACTAAAATCAACCAAATAGCTTGAACGCCTCGGTTTGTTCTGGGGTTTTACCCTAAATCTACAGTCCTGCAAATAACGAAAGGTTACTGCTTTGAACAAATATTTATCATGCCTTTTGAAATCATCACATATTTAGCTCTGAGAAAGGCAAATAAGCTTGACTAGACTGTCCGCCTACGTACAATTTCCTATGACACGAAACAATGGTTTTCCATCTGGGGAATTCCCGACCGATAGCGTTGAATTTGTGCAGTCAACCGTTGCTGGATTTACGTGAAGTAAAAGGCGCCGCTTGCCTCTTCAGCGAGATTGCAACATTTTAGGGACCTTTTCTACTTTTAGTTTCTTTTCTTTCTTTCCTCGCCTCCATTGGTATTAACTAGCGTATTTGTAGACCGAAGGCTATAGCAGCTGCTTCTTAAGTTTTTCGTGTTGATGTATTTCTGACGTCGTCTTTACGAGCCTCAATACAAATTGTTGCCCAGACAATGAATAAAAAACTTTGCTAAACTTACCTCAAACCTATAAGCATTAAATGTCAAACCAATTTATAACATTCTCACCACAAACCCAAATTGCTGAGTCAGCACCATAAACGCCTATGCTCCGTTGCGCCACCTACCAAAAATTCCCAGACCGGGCGCAAGCCAAAGTTCAGTGTTAGTAGCTCTACCATGTTTGTAAGTCCGGGAAATCTATAAGTAAGATAATTTGGTAAAAATATGCTAAAATACTATGAAAACATTAAACGATAATAAATGTGCTGTCTGTGAAACCACGTCAACAAGCGCATATTGCATGTTAAGTAATCTCTACCACTCTTGATTGGTCTCTGCTTTTCAAGCTGCCTGTCGCTATAATACTTCACGTATCTAGGAGTAAACGACTTGTTACGTAACAAACACAAACTATTTTCGCGAATGAATATACAGGTTTATGTATTTTGACTGTAATTCAGTTAAGCCAGTTTCTTGTTAAATGTATGTTTTATTTCAATGGTCGTAAAGTGAGTTAAAAAGCGTGAGTTAGGCAGTTACATCTTTGAGCACCTGACCATTGTCAGTAAGTTTGCTTCATTGTTTGTTGTAACGTTACAGGTTTAAACAAGTTTTGCGTTTTGTGCATGTAGCTGTTTTTTGAATGCATAGTCTGTACATATGAACAGTTGAAAAAAGGTGAAAAAATTGGGTACATAAAAACATAACGCATTTGTCATTTAAATCCTAACAGTAAATGTGCGGTTGATACAGAACGTTTATTAATTAGGCAGTGTTTTTGGCAGGACCCTTTTTCTACTGCCAGCTATAGTCAATTTGCCCGCAGAACTTTGTCTCCAAAGTCGGTGCACGCTTTTTGCTGCTGTAATTAGGTAACATGCTGTTGTGTGGCAACTTGCTTGGTATTTTCCTTTTTGTAATCATTCATGTAACGTTGTTAAGTCTTTAAACGCTAATGAATGTATATTGTCCAAATCTGGTAGTTTGTGAGTTTGCCATGCGTGTATACTGTGCTATACACATGGTATGTTTGATTTTAGAATCACCTAAGCTGGCTATGAAGTCATATTTGTAGGTGAATTAGATTTGTGTTGTTTTGTTTTCCATGTCTGGACCACACATGGGGCAACCATGAACATTTGCAACATTTTTAGTTTTACACCGGGGGGGGGGGGGGGGGGGGGGGGGGGGGGGGGGGGGGGGGGGGGGGGGGGGGGGGGGGGGGGGGGGGGGGGGGGGGGGTTGTTTAGGCACTCACTCCCTCGAAATATTTGTGCAATAATTTAAAGCGAGCTTATTTTTTATCAGATTGGTCCCCACATGAAGCCGCTATAATGCATGGAAGAAACGCAACTACCTGATATACTACACATTTTAAGGTTGGTGTTGCTTTCTTGTCAAGCAATATATTTGTTTTACACAAATCAACGACAACAATGTGGTTGTAGTATATAACGGAAAGTTAACAAATAATTAACGTTTTTTTCTCTGATAAAATGCACTGCTAAACTGTGTTGTTTCATGTGTCATACTGTTTTCAAATCTTATAGGGAATGAAATAATTGTGTAGAGACTGTAAATTGGTTTTCCACGTGTACGCTGTATTTAAGTGCTAGAATATATGTAGGTTAGTGGGTTAGTGATATACGAGGTCACAACCAAAATGTAATAGCACTATGGTCTTAGTTGTACTTGTCTAAAATGTATAAGGTCACTTTGTCAATTGTTTAGCTGCCGCCGTGGTTGCGGACTTTGTCAGGTAGTTATGGAAGACAATGGCGGTCCCACAGGTAGCCTGTTATTTTGTGTTTATTGTACCTATACCTAAAGTAACAAGTCAACACCAAAGAAGAAGTACATCAATCGTTTACAAATGATTAGATGAAGTGCAACCCGTCAGTGAAGTTTCGTGTAAAATCAACGAAGTGCAATTAATAAAGGTGGGCTATATAAAGGTAAACAGCGGTGTCCATGGGTGTAAATGTTAAGTTGATAATGCATAAAACCATTAACATAATTATTTTTTGACGAACTAAATGAAACATTTGACTTCTTGTAAACTGTGGTTTACTTGTGTACCAAACAAATTAGATTATATTATACTAGCACCTTTTTTTATTGTTTGTCAGTTTATTAGTCGCAGTCAGTAAAGCAAACTTTAACAAAGTGAATAGCCCAGCTATCGTCTCAGACTATACGTCTTATGTAAGTTTCAGCGAACATTTTATGCTGTTCGATCTGTCGTGGATTTGTTGTGAGCTGGTCTGGTGGTACCACCAGTTTTGTTGTGTTAGTTCATCATTTGTATGGGGGGGGGGCCAGCCCAAGCTCACTGTTAGTAGCTCTACCCATAGGTAGCCTGTTGTTTTGTGTTTATTGTACCTAATGTAATAAGTTAACACCAACGAAGAACATCAATCGTTTACAAATGAGTAGATGAAGTGCAACCCGTCAGTGAAGTTTCGTGTTAAATCAACGAAGTGCAATTAATGAAGGTGGGCTATATAAAGGTAAACAGCGGTGTCCATGGGTGTAAATGTGGGGGGGGGGATGAAAAATTTGACGTCTTGTAAATTGTGGTTTACTTGTGTACCAAACAAAGTAGATTATATTATACTAGCAACCCTTTTTTATAACTGTTATTAAAGAGGATGGTCTATAACTGCCTAGCGTTTTTGGAAAAAAAAGTTACATGACCATGCAGAACCAGATAGATGGTTTTCACTAGTTACTAGATTAATAAATATAACATATGTGTGTTATTAAGTATTACTTTTGTTCCTGCCTGACGCAATAGATTTTTGTTTTTTTAAATGGTTTTCTTATACTCTCGATTTAATGTAAAACAGATAGTTATAGTTTGAACGTTTTTTGGTGCTAGGAAACTTAAACGTAGCTAATCGAGTACCGCCATTGTCAGTTTATTAGTCGCTATCAGTAAAGCAAACTCTAACAAAGTGAATAGCCCAGCTATTGTCTCAGACTATACGTCTGATGTAAGTTTAAGCGAACATTTTATGTAGTTCGATCTGTCGTGGATTTGTTGTGAGCTGATCTGGTGGCACCACCATTTTTTGTTGTGTTATTTCATCATTTGTCTGTTGTCTAATTTTCAAGGAGACTTGCGAATAGACAAAGCACAAGAAATATGTTTCCATGTTGACACACTTTTTCGACTTTTTGTTTCGATTTCGGACCCTTCGTTGAAAAACGGCAGCAGAAACATCCAGCACAAATAGCAAATAACATTGGCGAATGGCGACTGAACATATAATATGTAGGAAAAACCTTGTTTGCATTAACACGCAGTATGGGTTAGAATACATTATTGAAAAATATATTGGTTATCTTTTCTGGAACATAATAAATTGAGTAACACCATTTAAACCGTGATTATATTAATTTTTTGTTCCTTACAAATGGGGGTGGCCATCTAGCGTTAGCGTTCGTCCTTTCGACACCAACGTTTGCTAAAACTTTTAGCAATAGTTTTGGACGTTTCCAATTTCGTGATTGCAACGGTTACCATGCGCTTTAAGTGCTTTAAAAAGAGACTTGTCATAACAGAACGTCGAACAGCAAAACCAAATAATTAAAATTACAACATCTCAACCCGCGGTTTGCAATTACAAAGGGTTTTTGCAATTATGAATCAAATGTGTGCTCTGTATATCCTTTCAAAATATACATGCTGAATTTTGCATCATAACACAGTTCGGTCAAACACGAAAACATCTGCAAAAACACGAAAATATCCGCAAAATATATGGCCTGTAGAGTTGCAATGTAACAGTTCGGCGACGAATTGAGTTCTAACATCATGGGTGTTTGTTAATAAAAACTCGCGTTATGCTTTTCTTTATGTATTAAACTGCACTTCGGAGGTTGGTTGGTCACGTTTGTTATTCTTGCATCAGCAGTTCAGTACAAATCTGAGTGGAAGAAATTAATGCAGTGTTTACCGTTAACGTATAACTTATCACGTCATATGTATGTCGATGACGTTGGCGAGAATTTAGTTTCGCCAATACGCCGCCTACACAAAGCTAAATAGTCAGCAAACAGTGATACCCCTTGTTTGAGGGCTATGCGCTACGGATACCTTTCAAATCAAAAAACACCGAGATATATATATTTTTGCGGCAATAACACGCTTTATTTTATTGATTGAAACCAGAAAAGAACCAAGTGGTTTGACACCGAGAAAAAAAGCAAAGCAAAGCTACTAATTGTTGTTTGGTTTAAATAGTTGATAATAATAGAACGATTTGTCTACTTTTTGCTGTTCTAAGTTATATCAACAACATACATATACATAATTCAAGGAAAGTGGAATGTGCAATGGGTTAGAAATGACTACGGGGATTACATTGGGGCTTTTTTCTACGTTGTTTGAAATCGTTTATAAACCCAAGTATTTGGCAAACAAATCTCGCCCGACCTCCTTTAAAACATTTCCAACTACATCACGCAGTAAATATACAACTCCAACTGCCCCAGAAATTACAAGACCACTTGTCGAAATGGCTCCAAGTACCAACACTCCGAAGAAACCGGTAGCGTTTCCCTTCACCTCGATTTCCTTTAATCCGCAGAATGAAACTGACACGGTATTTCCCATTGTAGTTAATTCGAGATATGTATAATGTTCCTTGGCAATTCTGTTAGGTAGAGAAACGATTAACTACCATCCACATAAATCAAGTATACCTTTGTGAAACGTAAATCACGCACTAAATTTAATGACACTTCATTAGCAACATTATCTTTTCTTAGCAGATAACGGGCAAGTAAAATAAACGTTAGATTCTTTTTATATTTTCACAGTAAACACTATATAATGCAATCTTTATTTTAATGGGTTTTATAAGACAGTCACGGCAACTTTAGAAACCTAACCAAACGTAAACGTGCACACAACACATTTAAACTTTTTCAACAAATTAGCTAATAACTGATAACTATTACAAGATAGCTTGACATCTAACCTACCTTTTAGCGACACTTGAAAGTTGTACTGTTGGAGCAGTTGCAGAAGCCTAAAAAACGCGGAGGTGAAGTTTGGGTAAACATTAGCGTATCAACTTCTTCAGGCTCCAGCGTGTAAAGTCAATAGAACAACTAATCAACAATAAGATCGTAAAAAGCAATCGAAATCACTAAGCCTTTTTACATGAGCGAATCGAATCGTATCGTTGATGCGGGGGGGGGGGTAAGTTGTATGATGGAAATAGTGGACGATAACTTGCTGTAGATGGAAAGAAACATTTTGTAGTTGGGCGAAAACCTCTAAAAAAGAAATACTTTTACAAACTTGAAAACACCAATAAATAACCTAGCACTTAAATACAGCGTACACGTGGAAAGTCAATTTACAGTCTCCACACAATTATTTCATTGTCTATAAGATGTGAAAAGAGTGTGATACATAAAACAACACAGTTTGACAGTGAATTTTATCAGAGAAAAAATATCTTATAATATTTGTTAACTTCACGTTATATACTACAACCACATTGTTGTCGTTGATTCGTGTAAAACATACATATTGCTTGACAAGAAAGCTACACCAACCTTAAAATGTGTAGTATCAGGTAGTTGCGTTTCTTTTATGCATAATAGCGGCTTCATGTGGCGACCAATCTGATAAAAATAAGCTCGCTTTAAATTATTGCAGAAATAATTCGAGGGAGTGAGTGCCTAAACAACAGGCTGTAGACATGGAAAACAAACCAACACAAGTCTAATTCACCTACAAATATGACTTCATAGCCGGCACAGTATACACGCATGATAAACGCACAACCAGATTTGGACAATATACATTCATTAGCGTTTACAGAACTTACAACGTTAAATGATTGATTATAAAAAGGAAAATACCAAGCAAGTTACCACACAACAGCATGTTACCTAATTACAAAAAGGGGGGGGGGGTGAAACGTAAATCACGCACTAAATTTAATGACACTTCATTAGCAACATTATCTTTTCTTAGCAGATAACGGGCAAGTAAAATAAACGTTGGGGGGGGGGTTGAAACGCCAATCACGCACTAAATTTAATGACACTTCATTAGAACATTGCAACATTATCTTTTCTTAGCAGATAACGGGCAAGTAAAATAAACGTTAGATTATTTTTATATTTTCACAGTAAACACTATATAATGCAATCTTTATTTTAATGGGTTTTATAAGACAGTCACGGCAACTTTAGAAACCTAACCAAACGTAAACGTGCACACAACACATTTAAACTTTTTCAACAAATTAGCTAATAACTGATAACTATTACAAGATAGCTTGACATCTAACCTACCTTTTAGCGACACTTGAAAGTTGTA